>JBAIZL010000001.1:388712893-388932893 GCA_036971475.1 Prosapia bicincta
ATAATCGAGCTTTATACATGTGTACCTATAGGTCCTGACGAAATGACAATTGCCGGCTACAGATATAGATGTCTCATTTCATATATTAACAATCCGTTCTAGTTAACTAAACGATTTTCTAGGCTATATTCGCATATTACATGAGCATTTGTCTTATTTAGATACGCTACTATTACCTATATTCTTTTGATGCCATACATCTCTAGTATTATTAAATACAACCCTATAATAATATAGCACTTTGTGAACAAGGTAGTTATTTAATCAAGGTGGTTTGGGAAACGCACTGTTTACAAAAAAAAAAAAATCACTTTATATAATTAATTTAATTATTAGTTCAATAGTAAGACACGGTACTGGACGGCACATTTCAGAACTGACGCTTTCAAACTGTCCGGTTCTTGTTAACATTGTCAACCGGATATGTATTTTTGCCTAACGGAAAAACAGATGTTCAACCCTATTTAAAGTTTTTACCTGGATTCTCTGTCTTTTGTCATGTACAAGAAATAAACCTCCCTTGTATTTCTTAAATTTTTCGAGGAAATACTTTTAAGGTCATGTCTTTCTTTATATAACTTGAATGACTTAACCTAATATTCTAATTTCCATTAGTTTAATTTTAACGTCTGTTACAATTCTGATGTTTTTTTCTTGCTGGCTGTGATCGACACGTCACTAGATTGCAAATCAATTTTCCAATTACAGCTCTTATTTTGAAATATTTAATTTAGTATTTCTTAATTTTATATGGTCTAAAATATATTATACAGACTACAGTAAACTTTGCTGGTACAAGTTTTATAACGATGGAATCCTCAATACTCAATACTAAATATAAGGATATAACATATAAACTCTTTTTTTCAGGGTTTATAAGGTCAACGAGAATCACTTTTATTGCTGAAAGTCATAGACTTATTACAGTAGGTCTATTAGTTTGCCTAATACATGTATTGCATATTGTTCACATTATAAGCTATAAGTCTCCTGCATAGTTTAAAATTATTCTAACATTTCTCAACATGCATCAAAATAATTATTACATTAGTAATTTGGTTTATATCTGATTTAAATACTGCCTAATCGATTATATCAAATGATTTCATTTTGTACAGAGTAAAATTATTTTATTTTTTAAATATGGAGGAAAATTAATTTCATTCTACTAGTCAAGTACATTAAAAAATATTGTGAATACTATTAAAAAAGCTATATGAATTATTTTAAGCTTTTAATTTAATGATCATATGATATAAATATTATTAGATTAATTATTAGAAGCCTAATGTTAAACATATTAATATTGTAAAATAGTTGACTACCACTATTGAAGTAATTTTTTGTCAAATGCGAATTTTATTATTTTTTAAATTACCAGTTTGTTAAACCTAGATATTGGTTACTCATACGTTATAGTACATTATTATATTCAACAGTCTAGATATTACACATGATTGAGCTGTTTATTTTAAATTTTTCTAATTCATTGCTAATCATTCAAGTTAGATTTTTATAAATTGTGGTCTTATTGTCTTTACGAAATTCAGCACTCTTCGTAAAGTAAGTCAATAATATTTCGTTTAGTTACAATTTTTATGATTAAACCAACGTATTAGCTTAGAAACTAGAGGATTTTGACAAGCGAATTGGATTTAAAGTCCAATTACTCAAACATTTAGAATATATTTCATTATAATCAGCTTGAACCTCAAATTATGTATAAATTGTCGTGAATAAACCCTACTAACATCATGACGAACTCACCTACGTTGATAAGTCCATTTCTATTTTGGTTTAAGGACAGATTTTAAATACAAAAAGATTATAAAACATGAAATATGTGTTATTTGCGGGAGTTATGTTCTCCGAACTTAAGCCAAATAGTAAAACCGCGAATACTGAAACCAAATGTATATGAAAAGGAAAGGGTTACGTTCCACATAAAACATTTTAACAATAATTACATTTATACTGTACTTCCGTCTGTATTCTTCCGTCAAATCCTGGTTTCCACTTTTCAAAAGATTGTCGTCAACTACAGTGTTAGTGTTTTAAAACCCTTTACCGTTAAGTCCAAGTCCTATTGCGATAATGTCCGTCCGCAAGCACCACACCACAGCAGAACAATCAAATGATCCTTTGTTGCATTACACCCCCAGCAAACGTCTTCTCCTTAGATAAGAATGTAAGTGAATGCATGCTTTTCCAAAGCAGTTCGGTTTCAACTAACTCTTTCAAACGGATGTGTTCTTGTTAACTTTCCCCACCTTTACTAAAGATATTTTTGGCTAACGGAAAGCCAGTTGTTCAACCCTTATAAACTTTTAACTGGATTCTCTGTCTTTTGTCATGTACAATAAATAAACCCCCCTTATATTTCTTTAATTATTAAAGACACAAAGTAAAGTTTTTATCACAAAGACAGTTAAATTAGTAAAAACACAAAAATCCCAATTGTTTTATGCAATATCTACACTCTAGATCAGAGGTTCCAAAGTTTGTTCCGCGACTACTTGGTGGGTTACGGGTCATTGTAAAGGGCGAGCAGCGAGGCTCAGCATTTACCTTTTAAGTGTTGCAGTTTTTTGTATTGTACACTTGAGGTCTTTTAAAATTATTTCTATTGATACCATGTGATAGAAAAGGATGATAAACTGATATTTTTCAGCAGACGCGTTTCGCATTAGATCAGTGCATTGAGTGTTGTGAGTGACAGACAAGACTGAAAAATATCAGTAAGTAGTTTTTTTTGCTAAGTGATATCAATAGAGATACATTTTAAAGTTTAAAATATCGCGAAATATCACAATTTGTGATAGCATGCCTACATAATGTTTTAGTTAGTTCAAATTGTTGAAATAACTTTTAAAGACTTAACTTTTAAAATAAGAATAAAGATCTGATACTATAGTTAAATACTGTTCTAGCTTGGATTTTACTCAGTGAATAGATTTGTTTAATAACAAAGTAAATTTTTGTGGACACTCATATTCCGTACCTAAGATAGTCTTAAACCATAAGTCTATTATGTACTTTAAATAAAATTATCTTAAACTAATACCTCTATATACTTCTACTGTAATAAGTACAGGAATGTAATAAAATAATTGATAAATAGATAACTAAATACAGAATATAAAACCCTATATCCATAATTAAATAACTTTTAATGAGGGTTACATTGTAAGTGAGAAGTACATCAAGTGGCAAATTAATTTTATTGTAGTTAAAGAATTTATAATATTTTTGCATAGTCAACTCATAAACCACAGTTCGAGAAAAAAGGTATTGATGAAACTTTATTCTAAACTTTATTACCACCAAATTCATGATCAATTATCTTAATGGGAGCAGGTATAAAATATATTTCCCCTCAAGGGTGTCAAGCGTTAGAAAAATTAGGGAACCACGGTCGTGTATATATATATATATATATATATATATATATATATATATATATATATATATATGAATGGTTGATTTACTAGTGGCAATATACAAGTCATTTCCCAAATATCAGTTCTAAAACAGCATAGTCTTTCGTATGTCCTATATGTTACATACGTTGAAATAAAACCTAACCACGTAAACCTATATAAAAAAAGCGTAACCACCTAAATTACCAAAAGGCAAGATAGTTATTTGAAATATCCCCTCAAGTCAGTAAGTCAGTCGGGTCAAGCAAATGCGACGTCTCCTAGTTCAATGTATTTTTGTTATTTTATTTTGTAATAAATATTGTTGTCTTTAGAACTAAAAAATGCCGAGAAATTAATTAGTTAATTAATTAAATGATTACCTCTTAAATACTTCGATTTATTAACGTTTCTTAATTTTTAATCTTTTACTAGTGTCAGATATTCTAAATTTAGAATATTTTTAACCATTTAAGATAAATATTCAAATATAGTATATAACAAAGTATTGCATATTGTCTACAACGCTGTTAATATGCTTACATGCACAAACTTCAGTTTCCAGTGTGTGTAACTTTGGAACTTTAAATAAATTGATTCCGTTATTTAAACTAAAAAGACTTTCTGTTTGGAAAAGTGTTTAGTTGGTGAGTGTGTAAAAACGTAGTGGTAAAGCGTTATAAATTCTAACTTCGTTGAATCGGGGTTTCTGTTTTTACAGTCTAGAACCCGAATGCAAAGCAAGAACAAAATGCTGAGTCCGCAGGCACGTCCGCATTCGCACTAACACATCTACACTCATACAGTTACATAGCGTTACACACAGGTAACCTGCTCAAAAGTATATTAGCCCTTAGGTCAGTACCTGTCTAGTAATCTAAACATTCGATGAGGTCACGACCCCATCACTCTCTGATACTGATAATGTTTAATGTTTGAAGGAAAAATCTAACAACGTGTCAAACTCTAATCATTATCATAACATCGTTTCATTTCAATCTGTCACCTGTTCTTATCTTCCAACCATTTCGGTGTTGTTAATTGCGAAGAAAGTGTTGGACAAAGTTTAAACATCGAAAGTATCCGTGATTTGGCCAGGTTAATCAACTGTGTACGACTATAATCCCATCAATCATATATATGTATATATATATATAAGCCTGCCTTTAAAACCGTCACCGCTTGATTCAACATCTCCAAGCAGAAGACATTCATGAAGACCGCCACATAGCGATCGAAAACGTTCTGTCTCTGTAAGCTTTAACAAATTTACAAAGTTCGGATAGTCATAAACCATAGTATAAGTGATATATAGATAGATAAATAGATAGATAGAGAGAGATTGAGAGAGAGAGTGAGAGACATATTAAAATACAATTTATTACTAACATAGGACATAATGAAATTTACGAGGCGACATGAATATTGAATATCAACAAATCTATCTACACCAAAACATGTAAATGTGTAAATATTTATACATATGTGTATGTGACACACATATATATGTATGTATGAAAACATACTCTATTCTGTGAATTTTGTGTTTTTTCAACATTAATTATAAGGTTACCTACATTGTTTTTATTATATATATATAAATATATATATATATATATATATATATATATATTTATAATTAGTCAGACATATATAGGCTTACCAAGAATAGTTAGACAAGAAGAAATGTTTTATTCCAATCGCGCCGGGTATGTAGATACATCCTGTTACTATTACATACTAGTACTATTACGGTCATAGATTCTCCATTTATACCTAATAACTAAGCAAATGTCCGGATAAATCTAGGGAAAGATAATTATTTCAACTCTATGTCTGTTCTACTTTTAACAATAATTATTTATTTATTTCGGCATAAGGTTCGACATTAAACTCAGATTGTTATTCAGTAGTAGGTCCTAGTACAAAAATGGAAAATGTTTAATATGAACGATTTTAATGAGTCATTTAATAGAAATTGTTGTGAACGTAACTAATAACAAAAATATATTTTTTTGGATGAAAAAAATAAGTTTTTAAATAAAAATGTCCAATCTCAACCCATGTTTCAATAAGCAAGTTGCCTTTATCATAGTATATTAGGTGTATTTTAGTGGATTTCAACGTGGTCTAAAAAAACATATTCTATGCGGTTAAAGTTGTGTTAGAGTATTAAACATTCGGGTTTTATCTGTATAGAACAATATAATTTATGAAGTTTAATATCCGTACACGGTTGATTGGGTAAGGAAGGAAATTTTAGACAGATTACACTTTTTAAGAACGTTAGTTACGAAAACACTTTGCTAAAGAAGTCAAAAAAATATGAAAGCACTTTGATAAGACAGTCAGTTAGGTGGGAAAAAACTTTTCTAAAAAAGTCAGGTTGGTGGGAAAACCCTTTGCGGAGGAGGTCAGTTAACTGAGAAAACTCATTGCCGAGGAAGTTAGTTAACAAAAGAAAACTTCACTAAAGAAGTAAATTAGCTAAGAAAACCCTTTGCTTAAAAGTCAGTTAGCTGAGGTAACACTTAATGAAGAAGGTAACTTGGAAAACATGTTGCCAATGAATTTAAGTAGCATAGATAACACGGTAATTTACGTATAGTCAAGAGAACATTTTTGCAAGGAAATCAGTTAGTAAACAGCCCACAGCCAAATATTTAAATTAGCAAAAAAATTTTTTTTTTTTCAAAGTGAGTTATATAATTAAGCACTAGGAAGTCAGATCAAAAAAAATGTTTTTCTCCAAAAAGGACAGTTTTTTTAAGGACGACAATTGTTTAAAACGAACAATATATTATGGGTTTTAATTTATTAAAGAGATCAATTTACTAATGATGTCAAACTTTATTAGGAGGGAAAGTATCAAAAAAAATAATTAGATAAAGAGTAGATTCATTATGACTTATTGGTATTTTGTCTATGACAGCGACGTTAAATTGTTTTATATCGTATGGCAAACGTAAGAAGCAACAGGAATTCAAATAATCAATATTTTATTCAATATAACAAACCTGATTTCTTTCATTTAGAGTATATCGAAGGATTTGCAAATTACTACTTACTTACTTAGTAGCCAACGCTCCCCTGTTGAATGTTGAGCGGTTGAGCCATTTGGTGACGCTCTGACCAGTATAGACGAACAAATGAGTCATAATCATCTGCGGAATGGTCAAGAGCATTGTCTTTCATCAGAGGATCCACATCCATCGTATCGTGTCCACAGGGAGGGAATTCCGATGCCGGTAGCACACTGATGCGGTATAGATGGGTAGCCAGGTAGCTGTGGCCGACACGCATTCTGAACTTTTGAACGCCTACAGCTTGTAGAAGTCTGTTGTTGATGGCCCCTTGGGTGACAAGGGTTTCCCATTTTCTTCCTTCTGATTTCTGTGTGACGTGCAGTTTTCTGGCCAGGTCAATGGTTGCATTGATAATGGTTTTCGTGTTTTGCCACGAGGGCGTACAAATGGTTTGTGCTATGGATGTGCTATTTTTAGCAAGTAATTCTGCCCTCTCATTTCCATTGAGGCTAACATGGCTTGTTGACTATTGTGAAGGTATATCCCAATATTTATTTGTCAGGTAATCCAAGGCTTTCTGTTTATATCTCTCTTTCGCAGAATTTATCCGTATTGCCCGATAGGTTTCAGATAGCAGCTTGTGGATAGACGAAGAAAACTGCCTGTGTAGTGGTTATTTTGTTTATTTTAGCTGCTGCTGCTTGTACTGCTGATATTTCTTCATCGTAGTTACTCTGGGGAGCTCCCACTGCTAGTACCCCTCAAAATTGCCACTGTAGTAGGCAGCTCCGGTTGCGCCTGTTTCCGGTATTGATGTCCCATCCTTGTATATATGTAACCATTCTGGTTGCGGGTACTCTCCGTTGATGGTATGCAGGGCTACCTGCTTCTGTTCTATGTCCAGGGATGCGTATTTCGGCTGACTGTGGTTCTTCAAACTGCAATTACCATTTGGTAGAATATGGAAAATCTCGTGGTAGTCTGTAAGCAGTACTGGTTTGTCTATTTCATCCTTTAAAGCCACCATCTCATAGATCACCATTGGGGTAGTTTGTGTCTTTGCCGGCCGTGGCTTGCCTGTGGTTTGTCCAATGGGTATATACTCTTCTGTGCCTCTGTTTGATTTGGAGAGTTATTTCTCTCAATGGCTTTCCATTGAAATGCACTTCGTTTGTGCTTTCATTGCAGGAATGGATGTGAATTTAGGTGCACCCGTTATGATTATTGACGCTGTGTTCTGCACGATGTCCAATTTACTGAGGGAGATATGGTTGCTTGTGATGGTCACTTCACATCTTTATTGAAGGATAGCACTGAAATATGTGTCTTATAGGTAGTTGTTAGAGCATCCTGGCTTGCATCTGATGTTGTAACTGTCAGTCTTTTTAATATTTTTTTTCCTTTTCCTGCACACTATTCAACATGTGGATTTCATGTCAAACGTATATCAAGTACAAACCCAAACATTTGGAGAGATTACTTTCTTCCAACGGTTTCCTTTTGTAATACAAAGAGATGTGTGGTACTTTAGTGGATAGCGTGATCTGTTGAAAAGGGGTTTTCTTGGGTTTAACTGTCATCGAAATATAACTGGTCCAAATTTCCAACTTCATGAGAGCGTCATTTAATGCTGTTTCAAGCGCTAGGATACTGCTGCCCGTTACCCACATAAGTCGTCCTCATATAACAGTGACGTGATTCCTGGCAATTCCCTAACGGTCTAAGTGTGTCATCAATCATTATGTTAAACAGCGTGCAGATAAGCACAGCTACTTGAGTGAGGCCTTGATTTAGAAGACGAAACTTCATCTTTCGGTTGCTGTATTGCACTCGAAGTAGTCTTTGTGACTTCGACGATTTGATCCACCAAAAAGGTTTCCGGATATGCCATTGGTTACCAGTGTGTGTAAAACCATTGACCTTCATACGGTATCGTAGGCGGCCTTGAAATCCACTAGAACCGCGAGAGTAGACATCCTTTTGTGGTATCCATCTTTTACGTATTGTGTAAAACTCATTACATGATCCATAGCACTACAGTGTCTTCGAAACCCGGCTTGAGCATCATCTAGCACATCTTTTTGTTCAAAGTCCTGATTAAGTCAGTAGAACACCATCTTGTTTGTTAATTACAGCAGGGGCTGGGCTGGTTTGGAATATAGACCTGAATCTTTCGGGTTGATCAGGTGATTTATCTTTTTCCAGAAGTAGTAATATTTCCGAATTCTCCACTGCCGAGGTATTCCTACATAATGTATCCAGGTCAGTTTCACCACTGCCAGAAAGGTTTTCTTGACCTCGTATCAGAAGTTGGCCATGAGGTCCAGATATATTTCATCAGTACCTGCAGCTTTCTTAAGTTTACAATATGCTAGAGGCAGTTCTAGTTCGGTGACTGTAAAAGATAATGTAATGAGTTCGTGTGTCTTCTCTTCGAAGCAAGATGGTATTGGCTTTTTAAGCATAGTCTTAGTGACGGTTTTTTCCACACTTTTGGGGGTGATTTTGGCCTAATGTTCACTTAATGCATTTGCAGATTCATAAAGGTCTGTGAAGGATTTGCTTGAGTACTGTACAGGCTGCCGAATATTTTCGGGTCAAGGTTATTTGAAGGCCAATCGTTTGGGCGTATCTACTTTGCTGTGTAATTCAGCTTGTTGTTTTCTAAGGCACCTCAATTCTTTCGGCTATTTTACGTGATCGATTGCGTTTTTTCTTTAGCGTGGTTATTTTTGCGTTCTAGTAGGGTCTAAACTTTATTCTTGCCATCTGGGTACACATTTAAGAGTACATTCGATACTTATTTGATGTATAACGATGGTAGCTTTCTCTGGTAATTCTGGAGCTCTGGATCCTCATCTGTAACCCTTATTATTATATATGTTTTATTATTTTTGTGGTACTACGTCAGTTTCCAATATTTTCATTGTAACATATTTTACCACTATGCTTTTGTTATTGTATAAATAAGTGTTTAAATATTTATAACAGAAAGGGAATCGAAAAACTAATATCAGACATTTGTTGTTAATTAGTCATATTTAGTAATATTGTTCAAAGATATCTTTAGATATGAAGTGCACATAATATTTTCTTATGTTAAAGTTACAATTTTTAATAATAGCAATTATAATTATTGTTTAAGTTATTCTACTCCGAGAAAACTGGCTTAGGATTTCCAGTTAGGAAGGATCTATGTTTTGAAAATGGAGTTACTCCGAAACGCGTCAACCAAAGATAATATTATAACGTTAGGAATGGTAAAATGGTACTCAAATATTTTGAAATATTACCAACAGAAATGAACACGAAAATGCTAATAATTTTCTCTAGCCGAGAACAGCAAACTGCTGTTTCCTTATTTATTTTGAAAATAGCAGTAGCTCCAAAGCCGCCTTGAACTAAGCTAACAAAAGTCTGCGACAAAATTAGCAGACTACAATAGCTATCAAATTTAAGGATTCCAAAAGATGTATTACCAGGAAGGAAATGAAAGCAACTCTGTATTAGGCCTATCCCAAATACCCTACTAAAGTCCTGCCGCGTGGCTCTATTCCGTCTTGTTTGGCGATTACTTTCAAGCTCTCCATCCCCGGATTGGTTCAACAATCTCCGACCAGTTCTCTTCGTATGGTTTAAATATAATGAAATATTCCCTATTTATTATTCCATGAGTATTCAATTATAACAAGCGGTTCACTTATTATAGCTCGAACCTCATCTTGAGTAAAAGAAAGTAGAATCACAATGTAAAATGTTGCTAGGTATCATGCTTGTTGGATGGAGTCACTTAGGCGCATGAGCTGGCAGATGACAGTTGCAGCCAGGTTAGTATCGCGTTGTTATGGAAACGTCAAAAAGTTAATTCTTCCAAACCAAATCGCACTTCTAGACCCCTGTTCGGAACGGTTTTTTACAAAATGATCATATTGTAAGGTAAACTATCGGTTTTATTAAAGTAATTGTAATTATAAACTTATGAAGGTGCCATTTTACCTAATTTAAACGTTAAAATATATATTCGTAACAGCAGAGGCTTAACCGTAACTAAAAAGATAAAGGTTTTAATTTTAGTATCTTAGCATACATGTATGAAAGAAACATAATGCGCGCTGGTATTTATTGTTATTGTGAGTGGATACATTGTTAGTTTGTAGTGACTGTTAATGTCATCAGAGGAATGACATCACCAGTAATGTTACTTAAAACTGTTAAACAACTACCTACGTTTACCAGTTGTTGAACGTTTTAGTTAACAATACGAACGTTTTAGTTGTCGAACGTATTGTACGACTCCAATACGACCCTCCACATGAGATTTATAACTTCCGATTTTAATCTTCACACATACTACAAAATAAAAACAGATGTTCACTAATCGATGCCAACATGTTCAATAAAAATTGTCTATTTAATTCTAACTATGCAAATATTCATAGCCGGAAACGAACTTAGAGGGAATTAAAACAAAACAGATATCCCTTAGTTTTTTTTTTGGCTTAAAAACACAATGTTCAACAACAGGTCCTGCAGATACAACAATTTTGTCATTCGTTTTTTAAGATTTTGATGAAAAGTTATCACTTGTAGGACGGATTTAGGTTTTATTGTGGGCGGAAATTTTTTTTAAATTCTGTTAATGTTATTAGCAAAATTCAGCTTTACATGGTTATTCCAGAATAACTGTATGCCTCATCCAGGGCAGCTTACTTTGATTTCTCCTAAATACAATTTTTAAATATATTAAAGTTTTACTTTTATTCAGTCCACTGGAAATCTTAATAGGTAACTTTAAATCACAAAATGTTTAACAGTAATAAATATACATAGACTATTTTATCACAATAAATATATATTAAGAATTTATTAAAACAATTTTGAATCATATTATATAAAAACTCTACTTGTAATATTTTCTGGAGTTTTGGGCTACAGTTGATTACTCAGCTCGTCAAAGAAATAAGGTAGGTTAAATTAGTCTTTTCTAATGCTTATCTTTTGAAAAAAACTTATAAGTCGACAATTTTTAAAACATTGTTTAAATCGAAAGCAAAAGGAGGAATTGGATATACACAAAGTATCAGGGACACGGAGTAGCTAAATATTTGCAAATGGTGACGTTAATTTATTGCACTGGACAGATTTTGCAAAATCCAGACTTATTTTATAAAATATAATTGAAAATTCATAGCTTTTAAAAAGCCAAACACAAGAGATAAATGTTACGTCAAACGCATTTTAAAAACCCAAGTTATTTTACGTTAGAAGATTTTTCTTAATTTAATTTTAAGATATACAATATCAAGGCACAGGGGTACAGTAAATTAAAGTGAAAATATTTGAAAGAACCCTCACACCACAGAAAAATTCAAAAATAACAAATAACAAGTCTGAAGTAACTTGTTTTATATATTAATATTGATTATTTTTGTGGTATTGGGGTTCTTTTCAATATTTCCATTGTAGTTAATTTAAATATGTTTAACAAAGAGAACAATAATATAAAAAACTATTTTGTTACTGGTAAAATCGAATCATTTGCTTCAAAGAGTAAGTAAAATGTTTAGGAATAAAGATATAGAAGAATCAAAACTATTAAAAGTGTGTAACAGATCCTATTTAGAATTACGGAGGAAAACAAAAAGCAGTAACCACAAAGGTGACACATAGAGAAAGACCAGGCTAGGAATACCCCGCTATATTAGGATTTGGAATGTTAAAGGATTACATAACCAACAATGCAAAGTTGCTCCTTTAAATAGAACGTTAGTATAATGTGCAGTGGGTCAGCATTCAAGCCGCTTTTACTTTTTGAGCTTAAGGAAAATATGGACATTGGGTTTTAAGGAAAAAACTTGGACAAATGTGGGAAAGTTAATTGGAACGTTATTTATATATAAATATTAGAAACACAATATATTTTGAAAACTGGATCTTCTTCCACATTTAAAGTTCGATTTCATAAATTTGTAAAAATTGTTTCAAATTTCTGATGTGTTGAGTAAATTAATCATTTAATTCGTAGAAATAATTAAAGTAATTAGTAATTTCAAATAGCACAGACAAAATATCCCGTCGTAATGAAAATGATGACAGAGGGACGGTTCACAAGGAGAAAATACAAATAATTATTTCCATTAAATGCAAAAGAAATTACGTTTTGTAATGGAAGATAAAGAGAAGATTGTAGGAAATTCGGTTACAAAACTAGAAGAAACCCGGACCAGGATTGTACATAAGAGAATGAAGGGCCAGTATTAATAATATAATGTATAGACATTTCCTCTTCTAAGACGTATTTACATGTTTGGTACATAAATTATAGTTTCATAAAATATAAATGACTTTATATTTGTGATAATGGAATTAGTACATGGTTTCTGGAGGAGAAACAAAACCCAATACTGTTCAAATACTATCTAGGCAGAATGTACCCATCTAATTGTGGTGAGAATGAAGATAGAGGCTGATTCACAATGAGATACGGCGCACAAGTTTTCATTGTAAATTTTTAACAAAATTCGGCAAGTCTCTTGCTATGTGTCAATACTTATAGGCCTACTTAATCTGAACACATTCGGTAAAAGATAGGCCCTACACTGAAATGGCGATTGGGGACCTCCAATGTCTTTTTTATTAAAACAGTGAATTAAAAATTGAAAAATGAACTGCTATAGTTATTCTTGTGTAGAAATGACTTTATAGTATTTTTTATACACAATAAAGATCCACGTTGAGTATTCAAACAATACACCAAACAGCAACCCCCCTACTGTTTTACAGAATAGTTTACAATGTCTTTTTTTTACTGGAGAGAAATAAAACAATGTACACATCACAATGGGTCCTTATCAGGACCAGGTAATCCTACGTTACGATTATTCAGACAGGTTGGCAATGATAACGTTATAGTAACGACATGGTGTACACAGTTTAGATCGCCGTCAGTGATGTTACCCTTGTCACTGTCGTCGCTACGGGATTTTACACATATTGCCTAAAACATAAATGACTTTATACATGAAAGTTGTTTTATTTCATTTTATTATTTGTGAATGTGGTGGAATGTTTTTTATTTGTATTATTCCTAAATTTTTTCGAAGATATTTCTAATTTAACATACCTAAAATATAAGTTATTTTAAATAACTTTAGTGTACTTTCTAACGAATGAAAGAATATTCGTGAAAATTCTTCCTCATAAGTTTTATCACTAGTGTTTACTTGATTACACTAATGACTAATCGTATTATTTTAAGCATTAATTGAATTACAAGTCTATTTATTTTCTTGTTTCTTTATGGTTTATTACTCGATACTTTAAAATATAGATTTCCAACGTAATAAAACCATACTGGAAGGTTCAAATTTACATTATTTCGTTTCACGAAACTAGTAAGGCACAGAAAATGGGTCAAACGTAGGCATTGATTAGATCACAGTGTTGCCTTACTGGCGGCGTTTTCTCTTACAAATGGATCGGTTCGATTCCTCTTTCTCGTTGGCGTAGTGAAGCATCGCGAATCATTGAGTAAGATATCGTATTTGAATCGATTAATAGATTCGATAATATTTAGACAGTTGTCAAACTACTTTTAGTAATATTAGTTTTTTTCAAACATTTTACTAGCAACAAAAAAACAGTTTGTTTTAAAATACGGTGAAAATATAAGAGGACATCTAGTTTGGCGCCTTTTTCAGGTTTTAATAATTCTTTCCTGCGTTATTGATGTAAAGATTGGATTAAGTCGATAATTTAATACGTTATTTTCGAAAATTTTATGCCGCTCATTTTCGAAGCTTGTGGTGAATAATCCAGGGAAAGGTTTGAGTAAGTCCAGGAGGAAGCAGGAAATTAGCTGTTGAAACTTCTTCGGTCTATTCAAGTATAGGGTAATATTTACTTATCTAAAGTCCATATTTGTGTAGTTACTTTTAATATCGTTCTGTAAAATCGATAAAGGTACTCGTATTTCCAGTAATGAGGGAACGAGAAAAAATTACGATAATATAAGACCTTAACAAAAATAAAACTGCTTTGAAATACAGTCTTTAAACGAGAGAGTATAAGCAAAGGAATTACAGAATTAGGCGTCTTAGGGTGGAATTTAGGAGTATTATTGGTTTATCAGTAACAACGATTACTCTCAGCGGCATCTACATGAAGAGGAAATTATTCAAGTGCAAATTTGACCATGGCTTATCGATTACATTAATGTTATTCCTTGTATCGACGGTGTATTTGTAAGTCATAGTTACACTGAAACAACCAGTTGGCAATATTAAACTTTTATCTTAAAATTTTTATGATAAATTAATTATTTTATTATTAATGAAATGGGAACAGGTAGAGAGTGGGAAAATTTTAAATTAGCCCAACCCAGACGATAACTACCACTTCAATGACTTGACAAATATATCAGCCCCTTTATCATTGGATACACCAAAATATAATTTCGGCAACCTTCATTGCTTTTTCTTTACAATATTCAAAGCGCATAAGGCAGAAATTGAGAAAAAACGGGCATACCAGTGGTTTTCAAAATTTTTTCAGTGGGCAACCCCTTATCGGAATATTTCTTCGATGCAACGGCCCAAGGTGGAGTGAAAAATTATATTTGCGTACTCATATTATATAGTACAATATTATTATAATATATATATATATATATATATATATATATATATATATATATATATATATGCTATATATAAACAAGCGGTATTAAATATCCAGCTATACCTTTAAAAAAAAGTTCTATATACACATAAAATGTATTGAAGCAGGGTTAGTTTATATTCTAGTTCTACACGCAAAGAACAAGTAACGGACTTAGTACAGCTGAATATTTTTTGCACTTTCAGAAAATAACCTCAGATTCGTGTTCCGCATAGTTAAAGTCACTAGAAAAAAAATTCTCCATTCACAGAGATAGTCGCTGATCTTAATATTCACCCGAATTTCTAATTAGAAGTGTTAGAAGCTCTAAATTTAAAGACGTTTCACTACATAATAAAAATACAATAGATTATATGAATGAAAGATTCTGTGTTTTTATGACCATTATTTAAAACAGCAACATGATACTTTTATATTTTTATAGCGAAATAATAAAATACTGTGCTATCGCTTATTACAGCAATTGAAAGGTATATAAATTACAGGAAAAATGTGTTCCTGGAAAAGAACTACGCTATCTAACCGGGTAATTTTAACAAATGAATTTGGCTTCGGGATTCTTTTATTTTACCTAATAGAAATAAAAATATTGTCAGTAGCATTTCAACAGCTTCACTCATGGACAGTCTGTATTAACTAGAAGCTAACATTTTGATTTGTGCTGACTGGATGTGTTTAAATTGAAATGTCTTATTTTTTTATAAATTAAATGTTTGATTTAAATTACAATTGTGTTATTGTGGTTTTAAGTTGTGAAATTGTATTATGTGATTTGTTTTATATGGTTTTTAATATTAGGCTCCTAAAGAGCTTGCAACAGCGGTATTAAAACGTCAACAGTATTGTCTATATTAAAAAAAAACAAGCAAATTTCAAATTTGTTTATATTTGGTGGTTATAAAGTCTATTTGTTTCAATAAAAATATATTTTAAACTTAACAGTTCTTCTCACTTGCATATAGGCCTACAGGATGACCGATAAAAACCGGACGTTGTTCAAATTAATATTACTCATTTATTGTGTTGTAACACATTACATTAAATTCACACATTACGATAAATTTTTTGGTCCTGCTGGTTGTAAAATTACAATAATGTCTATGTTGTAGCTTGTTCAAATCAATGATGCCATGTTTACAACTACGCATTAGGCCTATATAACTCAACTCGTTATCGCTCAGCTGTTCAAATACAGTCAAACAAACCCCCTCTAAAAGCATATCTTTAGTTAGTAACTACGCTTGTCAATTTGACATTTAATTATAGCATTCCAGTGTTAAATGCTATATTGAATTTTTTCAGTCTTTTAGCGACGAAATAAAAATGTACTCATATATATATATATATATATATATATATATATATATATATATATATATATCATGTTAAACATTTTTTCCAATGTTCATGTAATTCAATTGTTAACCAATTAATTTAGTTAATTGTTATTGTTTCGATTACCTTGAAAATGACCGCTTGGAGATTATTTTTTTCACTCATGCTTAGTTAATGTTTAAATACATTAATAATTAAAATTTAAAATACAGTTAAACATATATAAAATACCTTCAAGTAAATTTTCGTAACTGGAATGCAACAATATATAACACAATAAACTGAATTTGAAAACCACTGTTATGCCTGTTTTTTTCTCAATTTCTGCCTTTTGTGCTTAGAATATTGTAAAGAAAAAGCAATGAAGGTTGCCGAAATTACATTTTGGTTTATGCAATGATAAAGGGGCTTGTATATTTGTCAAGACATTGTAGTGGTAGTTATCGTTTGGGTTTTTCTAATTTTAAACTTTCTTACTCTCTACCTGTTCCCATTTTATAAATTAATTAATTTATTATCAAAATGTTAGGCGAAAAGGTTCATATTGCCAATTGGTTACAGGAGAAACATTAATGTAATCGATAAGCCATGGTCAAATTGGCACTTGAATAGTTTCCTCTTCATGTAGATGCCGCTGAGAGTAATCGTTGTTACTGATAAACCAATAATACTTCTAAATCCAACCCAAAGGCGCATTGCCTTTGCTTATATTCTCTCCTTTAAAGACTGAACTTCAAAGCAGTTTTATTTTTGTTAAGGTCTTATATTATCGTAATTTTTTCTCGTTCCTTCATTACTCGATAAACAAGTACTTTTATCGATTTTACAGAACGATATTAAAAGCAACAAGACAAATATGGACTTTAGATAAGTAAATATTACCCTATACTTGAATAGATCGAAGAAGTTTCAACAGCTAATTTCCTGCTTCCTCCTGGACTTTCTCAAACCTCTCCCTGGATTATTCACCACAAACTTCGAAAATGACCGGCATACAATTTTCGAAAATAACGTATTAAATTTTCTACTTGATCTAATCTTTATATCAATAACACAGGAACGATTGATTAAAACCTGAAGAAGGCGCCAAACTAGATGTCCTCTGATATTTTCACCGTATTTTAAAACCAACTGTTTTTTTTTTGTTGATAATAAAATGTTTGAAAAAAACTAATATTACTAAAAGTAGTTTGACAACTGTCTAAATATTATCCAATCTATTAATCGATTCAAATACGATATCTTATTCAATGATTCGCGATGCATCACTACGCCAACGAGAAAGAGGAATCGAACGGATCCATTTGTAAGAGAAAACGCCGCCAGTAAGGTAACACTGTGATCTAATCAATGTCTACGATTGACCCATTTTCTGTGCCTTACTAGTTTCATGAAATGAAATACTGAAACTTTGAGCCTTCCCGTATGGTTTTATTACGTCTGAAATCTATATTTTAAAGTATCGAGTAATAAACCATAAAGAAACAAGAAAATAAATTGACTTGTTATTCAATTAATGCCTAAAATAATACGACTAGACATCAGTGTAATCAAGTAAACACTAGTTTAAAAGATTATGATGAAGCTCTTTTACGAATATTCTTTCATTTATTAGAAAGCACACTAAAGTTATTTAAAATAACTTATATTTTGGGTATGTTAAGTTATAAATGTCTTCAAAGAAATTTAGGAATAATACAAATAAAAAACATTCCACCACATTCACAAATAATAAAATGAAATAAAAAAAACTTTCATGTATAAAGTGATTTATGTTTTAGGCAATATGTGTAAAATCCCGTAGCGACGACAGTGACAAGGGTAACGTTACTGATGGCAATCTAAACTGTGTACACCATGTCGTTACTATAACATTATCATTGCCAACCTGTCTGAATAATCGTAACGTAGGATTACCTGGTCCTGATAAGGACCCATTGTGATGTGTGCTTTTTTTTATTTTTCCCCATTGAAAAAAAGACATTGTAAACTATTCGGTAAAACAGTAGGGGGGTTGCTGTTTGGTGTATTGTTTGAATACTCAAGATGGACCTTTATTGTGTATCAAAAATACTACAAAGTCATTTCTACAGAAGAATAACTATAGCAGTTCCTTTTTCAATTTTAAATTCCCTGTTTTAATAAAAAAGACATTGGAGGCCCCCTATCGCCATTTCAGTGTAGGGCCTATCTATTACCGAATGCGTTCAGATTAAGTATAAGTAGTGACACATAGCAAGAGACTTGCCGATGCGCAGAGGTCTAGTTACTCTTATAGTAGGGGGAGCTCTATAGCTGAACGCTATAGAGTTTGGGTTTGTGGAGAGTGGCTGTTGTAGTTATCGAACTACAACCATTGTGACTAGATGTGAGAGAGTTATAGAAAGCCTGGCATTCCAACTTCACTACTTGTCTAACTCTTGTTCTGGGCTTCTTACGTCTCTTTCTATGTCTCGTGAGTTATATAAAAAAATACACTAAAAAAACCCCTTTAAAAAAAAACTCCTTAACATCGACTAATTATTACCTTTGCTGGTTTCCCTCTAGGTTAATCTACAAAAAGTGTGGAACTATTCTACATTGTTCCTTTGTCTCCTTCATTCACTGTATACACTGAATTTTGTTAAAAATTTACAACGGAAACTTGTGCGCCATATCCCATTGTGAATCAGCATCTTTCTTCATTCTCACCACAATTAGATGGGTACACACTGCCTAGATAGTAATTGAACAGTAGTGGGTTCTGTTTCTCCTCCAGAAACCATGCGCAGTTTAATAGGTTTTATTAAGGTTAAAACCCTGATATTCGTACATTCATTGTGGGATCTGTGAGATTCAAGGAAAAGCGTCATGAGTGATATGATGGCAAGGATGGGATAGCGCTCTACGAATGTGAGTGAAATAGATAGACGTATATTTTTGTAAATTTCCGTCGGCATTTTTGGAGGGCAACGTAAATATAACTTTCGTTGCTTCAAACATTCACCCTTATATTAAAAGTTACTTTTATTGTTTATATATATATATATATATATATATATATATATATATATATATATATATATATATATTTATACATACAAGTCTGAGTCTTTGTAAGAGTGAGAGAAATAGATCGTTTCTGTAAGTGTGAGAGAGAAACTAGTTGTGAAAGATTGTAAATCTCTACGACTTTACATCTCATGTTGTATACATATAAATCTCATGTATGTTTACAATTTAAAAGCGTAGTTGGTACATAAAATCTATTAAAATTTTACAGAGAGTTGTAGTTAGACATATACGTTAATTGGTTTTATGGCCTATTTAAATTGAATGGCGTTACAAATTATATTCTCGTCACAATATACCACAAAAAGTTTTATGAACACTAGAAAATACAATACAGATACTACCTCTAATATGTACAAATTTATTTTAATGAAAATTAAAAAAGTGGAATCAAATATAACATGTTAGAACATTGGCTTTCTGGTGATTTTGGAAGAGGGTCCAAATCGAATTGCTGACGTTAAAGAAAACCATAGAATTTAGATTAATTGTAAAGAATTTTAGCGGCTGGTTTCACTGCTTTCGTCTCACTACGTCCTTAGTTGTGAGGTGTCACAGTGGTTCATCTGACACTCGGTCCACATATTAACTGCTCTGTCGGACATAACATGGCTAATGCTGTGATAGTGATAGCTGTTACGCGTTAGGAACAGGTAACGTTACAACGCGTCTATAGTGTGGATCTGATCACCAACAAACGACTCGTGATCCCCTACTTTTAAGTCGCATAAAACCATAAATATATTTGCCTACGTGGAGCAATAAAATCGAATTAGGTAAAGGAATTATAGACAATGAAAACATTTAATCAAATAATATTGACAGAAATAAGCAATAAATCTCTGGATTTTGGTTATTAAACTTCTATTCCCAAGGTAGGAGCTCATGCTGACGTCAAACCTGACAAAATCCATGGAAGAGAATGAAAGCCTTGAGTATTTAGAAGGTAAAATGTAAATAAGTTCATGATAAAAGACAAGAAAAAACTGCCATGATTCAATAGCAACTTGATTTTAATACAAAGCTCAATGAAGAAGTAAAAGAAATCTGTCACAATATTTTAAATTTCATATTAATTAATACAAACAGTTTTAAACTTATTTTGGCTCCGGAAATGTCTAAAAACAATACATATATTTTCATACGTGTAGCGTTCAAAGATAGAAATAGATAAAAGAGTTATACCAAAAGAAAAACTCCAGTCAAACAATACCACAAAATGGAACTGCAATTGACACTAAGTGTTTTAGGTTCTTAAACTTCGTTTCCCACCGTATGAACTCATACTGAACGTCAAGTGTCTCTAAATAAGTACGTGACGGAAAATTGTAGTCATGATATCGTAGATGTCAAAACATAAATAAATTAATGACAAACAAAAATAGAAGAAATTACTTGCCGGAATAGTAATGGGGTCTAAACAAAAATTATTATCAGACGTATCCAAAAGTGAAAAAAACATTTCTCCACCAAGAATAGAACCCAGATCACTTTAGGGCATTTGGGTAAATCACCTTTGCTCAACATAAGAGCTCATGAACACATTAAATAAAAACCTAATGACCACGACGAAATTAACTTATACACTTTAAATCAACAACTCATGTACATTTTGGTTGCAAAGTATTTTATGAAGATAGATACCTTGAGAACGTATACATCAGCTGTTGAATCAGTGTATAAATTAATTTAATTGAGGTCATTAGGTTTTTATTTATTGTGCTTATTAAAGTCATATTCCATAGTGGCTCAAGAGAATAATTTAAAACGAATTCCTAATTCTAATGGCAGAAAACCCACGTTAGAGAAGTGGAACGTTTCAGTAAGCAAAAGAATACCAAATAAAAGACACAAGTATCTTCATTCGACTAGTGGCAAGATAAATTATAAATAATAAACGATTTCTCTTTATATTTTTCAGACATTTCTTTCTCTGACAAACACCAATTTGTAATAAAAAATATGGAATATCCCCCAAGAGACGAATACTATAGGCTGAGATTCTTCGGAGTTTAACTGTTTCCGATTGTTCCATTTTCTTAGTTCCTAATTAGAAATATGCTGTGTATGTGTAAAATTTCACAGGTTTTAAAATTGAAAGATGTTTATAAATTGAAAGCTAGTATAAAAATAACGTCCAGAAGACAATTCAATCGTGATTCCAATATGACCATTAAATGTAAACTCAATTCCTCCATTTTCACATAGAAAGAAAATAAAGATTAAGTGAAATTCAAACCGACAAATGTTTTCGTTCAATTATGTATGGAAAGGAAATAAAAAATAGGAAACGTAAAACTATCAAAGAGCCTTGTAAAATAAAACCTATATGAGAGACTCTCCCCCTCTCTAATGGCAAAGCAAACTGGCCTTTGTTTTTAAATTCATTTATTCATTGCTTTCTAAACAAGTGTTAAAACTAACCATGTTTAAATTCCATTCCGTGTCCCTTAACTTAGCACATGATCTTAACGCCTTGTTTGATCTTGGGTGTGGAATGTATTCCGCTGTTTTTCATAATAATATTTTACTGGATTTCAATATTATGCCAAAAATCTCTTTTCATATCCTCCTATATAACTCACTTTTTACGTTTGGCGATATTAATCTCAATGGCGGGAACTGAGTTTTTACCTTAAAATTTTATGTGTTGTGTCTATTTTCAAGAACCTGTAGGACTTCTTAATTTTTCTGATGCCTTACTTTGACGACTAATGATAAAGGCAATAACAGCCTTCAAAATACATGTCATTGTAACTCAAAGGTCAAATGCTTTTTGCCACTTGGAAGTCAGTGCTTTCGAGATATAGCCTAATCATGTGGCTGAGTGTATGAATGTGCAGGTTTACCATTTCTTGTTGGAATTATAAGGTTATTAGAATTATCTGCCTGTAAAAACGGGAACGGTGTACAACAATAAATACGAAATAATTTTGAATATATGTAGGATTGAACTACTAACATAAAACTTTTTGGTAGAGTATTGAAGGTGCTTGAAGGATGACGTGATTACGTGGGTAGGAGACCCTCGAATCTATACCAACGGCATAAAAAGGTCTAATACTCATGGAAGAAGGACGAAAGGGTAACATTAAGTTAGGAATACGGAAAGGTATGACATTTGAAAGTATAATAGGGTGAAGTTATATATTGAGAACTGTAACTATCGGTACAGTCTCCAGAAAAAATTAAAGAGATAGTAAAAGAATTCAAGTAAAGTAACTGAAATGGTGTAATCATTGCTTACTAAGGATAACAGGTAGCTTAGGTGTAATAAAGTTACTCTCTACTGGGCGCATAAAAAGGTATCAACCTGAAACTGCCCCTTGACGGAATGGGGTTGATTAAAATTTTCCCCTTTAACGATAAGAATGGGTTGATAAAATTAAAGTAGGATAATTGATGGAATGTAATGTTTCTTCTATTAACGAAAACCGGTAACGTAGCCCCTGATAGCAGGGATAGACTCTACAAAATCTACTCTCTATCACGGACATAATGACATGTCTACTCATTATGTCTCTTGTAGGAAGTAAAATAAATAAATATAGAATTAATAACAGTAAGGTAACTGCAGCTGCTCAAGGGTTATAATGAACCCATGTTGATAGTATAGCTTTTTGTCTTCCCTCCAAGTTATCATCTCTATCGCTTTTGATAAGTCTTTTTTCTCCACATCCTTAAAATAATTACCTCTTCCACATCCATTTTAGCCTTTCTATAGGTCTTGTTGTTCCATTACTCCCTTCATATCAATGATTATTTTTATTCTATTAACGTCTTATTCATTTTTATTAACCTGTCTACTTGTTCTAATCACTGTTTACGCTTGCCCTCTATTGTGTTCTGGATAATCACTACTTGTAATAATAAAGAATACACACAATCTCTAAGCACAAATATTTTTATTAGCCTGTCTACTTGTTCTAATCACTGCTTACGCTTGCCCTCTATTGTGTTCTGGATAATCACTACTTGTAATAATAAAGAATACACACAACTTCTAAGCACAAATATTTTTATTAGCCGGTCTACTTGTTCTAATCACTGCTTACGCTTGCCCTCTATTGTGTTCTGGATATCCACTACTTGTAATAATAAAGAATACACACAACCTCTAAGCACAAATATTTTTATTAACCTGTCTACTTGTTCTAATCACTGCTTACGCTTGCCCTCTATTGTGATCTGGATAATCACTACTTGTAATAGTAAATAATACACACAACCTCTAAGCACAAATATTTTTATTAAACTGTCTACTTGTTCTAATCACTGCTTACGCTTGCCCTCTATTGTGCTCTGGATATTCACTACTTGTAATAGTAAATAATACAAACAACCTCTAAGCACAAATATTTTTATTATATTCTTACTTACATTTCGGTTATTAAGTAACCATCCTCAGAGATATGAGAATACATGGGCATCTCAATCAGGACAATAGATGACAGTATTTTATTCCTAGTAATTATTGACTACCTTTATTATTTTTTAGCACCTTATTTCTTGGCTTATCTATTTCTGCTATATACCATCTTCGCTTCCGCTACCTCCATTCCAATAAACTCTTTGTTTCCAATCTCTCTATATATTTTCGTCTATAGTCTATTTTAATCCTCCCAGCCCTACCTTAGAAACAAAAATCATAAATAATTCTTTCATGAGATTTTTGTTTTTAATTTTTAGGGGTAGTTATGTCAAAAAATCATGTAGTTATTTTTAGCGGTTTATTTTAAATCGCGAAAAATTGCCTTTTCTAGAGTAATTGAATGTTAAAAGTAATTAAAAGTATAAACTTCGAACGATTTGCTTGCGTGGAGTCAACTATTCGTATTTACCTCCAGCGTGATATGGAGGTTTGTTATGTTTTTGTAGTTACTGTTTGTCGTCACCAGGTGTTAAAAAGCGTTTTAATTACTGTTGTGTTTTGTGATTGCTTTTATGTGTCATTATTAACACTTGTGAAATGACAATCTTCTTGTCTGGCCTAACTAGAAACTGGGGCATACACTTGTTAGTTTACCTACGACAGAGGAGTAGTCTACGTCTTTGCTCAAGTTGATTGGGGTTTTTTTGGTAATTTTGTACTTGCATTTACAAAGTGTTGATTCGTGTTTTGTACTTGTAGGCTTATCAACTGTTATTATTATAATGTTTAAGTTTATTCTTAAAGTAATAGTATAATTTATCGACTAGTGAAGTGATTTTTCCATTTACTTGGATTGCATGATAAATACTGCATATATGTATATGTTGTTTTTTCTGTGTTTAATGGTGTATTTAACAGTGAATAGGTCATATACGTTGTGGGAGCGGGGTTGTGCTGATAAGGGTGATTGCAAGAGCAAACGTGTTTGCTTTGAGATATTTGTTTATCAAATATTTATGTAGAAAACTTGAAAAAATAATATGTGTACTAGCTTTGCGTTCATAATAATGGCACATACTTGCAAGTTTTAGTGCTGTATTGCCCCAAGTTTCCAATAAACGTTAATGGCTAATATATTTCTACCCATGGAGCCACCGATTGGTCACATTACTTTATGAGTGCCATAAGCTTCCCTTATATTACCAAGGCATGCAATGAAACAGGCGTCTTATTAAAGAAGAATAATTGCTTTTAGGGTCCGTAAACTTTGATGACGAGGAACGTTTGAGTTTTACGGTTGTTCAGGATGCAGAATTAGAAGCAACTTGATAGGCTCTAAGGCTGTGAATGTAAACGGGGGTCATAAAGGGGCATTTCTTTACAGAGTACTCTGTTAATAGAACTATTATTAATGTATCAAATACGAAAATAAAATGTTATCTTTCAGTGTTAAAATCAACAGGTATCACAAAGAAACCAAAGTTTTATGTGGTCTTTTTCTATACATACATAATGTGTTTCGAGGAAATAACTAATGACTTACGCATTTTATTTCGAAATAAAGTGGAATTTTTTAAATATAATTAGTGGAGAAGAATTGAGTAAAATTAATTATAAGAGGAGAATATACAATGATGTAGAAAATACAAAAAAGATAAGAATATTTTTAAATTAGCAATAAAAAGAATATTTACATTCAATAAAATATGTATGCTATATACATAATATAGAATCACGATAAAAAATGGCAAAATAGAAAGCAAAATCAATTATTTAATTATTATTTGAAAAAAAACTGTATTAACATCAAGGGTCATCCACTACAAATTTAAAGGAATGTATTTGAACCTGAGTGATTCAAAAGTTATTTTATTAACTATTAAAATTTGAACTACATATATATATATATATATATATATATATATATATATATATATATATATTAATTATACGTATTTGCAATACATTGTACATATATACTATATACAATACTATTATTATAATATAACTTATACATATGTATGTAGTACAATAATATAATATTATATATATATATATATATATATATATATATATATATATATATATATATATATAAACAAGCGGTATTAAATATCCAGCTATACCTTTAAAAAAAAGTTCTATATACACGTAAAATGGATTGAAGCAGGGTTAGTTTATATTCTAGTTCTACATGCAAAGAACGAGTAACGGACTTATTACTGCGGAATATTTTTCGCCTTACAGAAAATAACCTCAGATTCGTGTTCCGCATAGTTAAAGTCACTAGAAAAAAAATCTCCGTTCACAGAGATAGTCGCTGATCTTAATATTCACCCAAATTTCTAATTAAAAGTGTTAGAAGCTCTAAATTTAAAGACGTTCCATTAAATAATAAAAATATAATAGATTATATGAATCAAAGATTCTGTGTCTTTATAACCATTAAATGAAAAAAAGCTACATGATACTTTTATATTTTTATAGTGAAGTAATAAAATACTCTTGTTGTTGTTGTTGTCGTGTGACAAGTGCAATATAAACAATTTCAGAGAAAGGTAGAGAGAGCACAGTTACAGGGGTCCAAAGGCGTGAAGCACTGGACTGGCCACCTCTGCAGCTTTGTGCGTATAAAGGGTCTCCCTAGAACAGTTTAAGTCAATTTTAAATAGTGCTGCAGTGATGGACGGACAGTTGAAGAGATGATCGGGATCAAGCTGTATCCCTGGGCAGTGCTTACATTCAGGGTATGTTCTTGACCCATCAGGCAAGATTTTCATGTCTTTGAGGTGCATTGTCCTCAGTCTGTCCTTCCTCTCGGGGGAGCCTGTAACCCCTAGAGAGCGCGTCCCCAGGTTGTGGATAGGGGAATGCCTTCAATGGTTTACCATTGGGTGGTAGGAGTGTAATAAAATAGCTCCCGCGGACCAACAGGTAGAAGTCCAACCTCTCGAGGCAATTACACTCACCATGACTAGTGCAATGAACAATAAAATGCTGTGACATCGCTTATTACAGCAAATGAAAGGTATATAAATTGCAGAGAAAATGTGTTCCTGGAAAAGCACTATGCTGTCTAACCGGGTCATTTTAACAAATGAACTTGGCTTCGGGATTCTTTTATTTTTCCTAATAGAATTATAAAATATTGTCAGTAGCATTTCAACAGCTTCATGTTCATGGACATTCTGTATTAACTATAAGCAAACATTTTGTTTTGTGCTGACTCGATGTGTTTATATTGAAATGTTTTATTTTTTTATAAATTAAATGTTTGATTTAAATGACAATTGTGTTATTGTGGTTTTAGGTTGTGAAATTGTATAATGTGTTTTGTTTTATATGGTTTTAATATTAGGCTCCTAAAGAGCTTGCAATAGCGATATCAAAACGTCAACAGTATGGTCTGTATTAAAAAACCAAGTGAATTTCAAATTTGTTTATATTTGGTGGTTATAAAGTCTATTTGTTTCAACAAAAAGATATTTTAAACTTAACAGTTCTTCTCACTTGCATATAGGCCTGCAGGGTGACCGATAAAAACCGGACGTTGTTAAAATTAATATTACTCATTTATTGTGTTGTTTATTAGAACATATATACCATTAAAATATATATTTACACTTGTCATTTACGCCCCAAATAAAAAATATCACAACTCAAATCTGGCGATGTCGGGCCAGGGGATAACACTGAAACACGAAATTAGCCTTCCCGGAGACATTCGAGGACTCTCCCATTGCTTCTCGAAATTTGTATGCACCTTTATATTTACCATTTATTGTGTATTGTAAACCCTATATTATGACATCATTAGTGTTGTGACCTCCGGGAAATGTAACATAATCACACATTACGATACATATTTGAGGGTTGTAAAATTAGAATAATGTCTATGTTATAGCTTGTTCAAATCAATGATGCCATGTTTACAACTACGCATTAGGCCTATTTAACTCAACTCGTTATCGCTCAGCTGTTCAAATACAGTCAAATAAGCCCCCTCTAAAAGCATATCTTTAGTTAATAACTACGCTTGTCAATTTGTCATGTAATTACAGCATTCAAGGGTTATATACTATATTGAATTTTTTCAAAGTCTTTTAGTGACGAATTTCAAATGTACTCATGTATATAATATGTTAAACATTTTTTCCAATGTTCATGTAATTCAATTGCTAACCAATTTTTTAGTAATTGTTATTGTTTAGATTACCTTGAAAATGACCGCTTGGTGATTATTTTTTACACTCATGCTTAGTTAATGTTTAAATACATTAATGTTTAATATTTAATATACAGTTAAACATATATAAAATACCTTCAAGTGAATTTTCGTAACTGGAATGCATCAAAATATAACACAATAAACTGAATTCCTTGGCAGTAAAAAAGGTTAGTTAAATCATACCATATATATTGTATTAGAGTACAATACAGTTAACCTTAACCACGGGTTAATTTAACAGTAGCTGCTTTTCTCATGCCAAGTTCCCTCTATGCTGCCGCTACTTTCGAAAGATTGGGACTGGAAACGACCAACGTATTTTATGGCTATTAATTGACATTTTAATATCATCACGCATCTTATTGTTCAACAACAATAAATAAACATGTAGAAAATTCAGGTTATATCAAAAGTTATTAGTT
Organism: Prosapia bicincta; assembly: GCA_036971475.1. Classification (NCBI taxonomy): domain Eukaryota; kingdom Metazoa; phylum Arthropoda; class Insecta; order Hemiptera; family Cercopidae; genus Prosapia; species Prosapia bicincta. The sequence goes on from JBAIZL010000001.1 coordinate 388,741,426, forward strand.
TATTATTCAATTTATACTACTAGTTTACACGGTCCATATATATATATATATATATATATATTAAAAACAACATAGGTTATTCAAATACAAGATTATTTATTAATTTATATCCAATAAACTGTATTTGAATAACCTATGTTATTTTAAATTATTAAACAAGAAAACGTATTTTAATTCATATATATATATATGTATGTGTGTGTGTGTGAGTGTGTGTCTGTGTGTGTGTGTGTGTGTGTCTGTGTGTGTGTATGTGTGTGTGTGTGTGTGTGTGTGTGTGTGTGTGACTTTTTGTAAATGTATTTGTAAATGTGGTTAAGTCTATATATATGTATTTCAAAATTTAATAGTTAATAAAATAACTTGTCAATCACTCAGGTTCAAATACATTCCTTTAAATTTGTAGTGGAAGACGCTTGATGTTAATACAGTTTTTTTTCAAATAATACTTAAATAATTGATTTCGCTTTATATTTTGCATTTATTATTGATTGTATGATTATTATGATTGTATATTATGTAAATAGCATACATATTTTATTGATTGTAAATTTTCGATTTATTGCTAATATAAAAAATATACTGATCATTTTTGTATATTCTACATCATTGTATATTCTCCTCTTATACTTAATTTTACTCAATTCTTCTCCACTAATTATATTTGAAAAATTCCACTTTATTTCGAAATAAAATGCGTAACGCATTAGTCATTTCCTTGAAACACATTATATATGTATAGAAAAAGACCACATAAAATGTTTCTTTCTGAGTACCTGTTGATTGTAACAATGACGAATAAATTTTATTTTATACATTATTAATAGTTCCATTAACAGAGTACCCTGTAAAGAAAGGCACCCTTTATAACCACCATTAACATTCACAGGCTTAGAGCCAATTAAATTGCTTCTAATTCTTTGTCCTGAATTACCGTAAAACTCAAGCGTTCCTCGTCATCAATTTTAGGGCCGGTAAAATCAATTATTGTTTTTTAATAAGACGCCTGTTACACTGCATGCCTTGGTAACACAAAGGAAGCTTATGGCACTCATAAAGTAATGAGACCAATCGATTGCTCCATGTGTAGAAATATATTAGCCATTAACGTTTATTGGAAACTTGGTGTAATACAGCACTAAAACTTGCAAGTATGTGCCATTAATATGAACGCAAAGCTAGTACACATATTATTTTTCCACGTTTTCTACATATATATTTAATAAACAAATATCTCAAAGCAAATACGTTTGCTCTTGCAAATACCCTTATCAGCACAACCCCGCTCCCCCAACATACATGAGCTATTCACTGTTAAATACACCATTAAACACAGAAAAACAACATATACATATATGTAGTATTTACCATACAATCTAAGTAAATGGAAAAATCACTTCACTAGTCGATAAATTATACTATTACTTTAAGAATAAACTTAAACAATAATAATAATAACAGTTGATAAGCCTACAAGTACAAAACACTAATCAACACTTCTTAAATGCAAGTACAAAATTACCAAAAAACCTCAATCAACTTGAGCAAAGACGTAGACTACTCCTCTGTCGTAGGTAAACTAACAAGTGTATGCCCCAGTTTCTAGTTAGGCCAGACAAGAAGATTGTCATTTCACAAGTGTTAATAATGACACATAAAAGCAATCACAAAACACAACAGTAATTAAAACGCTTTTTAACACCTGGTGACGACAAACAGTAACTACAAAAACATAACAAACCTCCATATCACGCTGGAGGTAAATACGAAAAGTTGACTCCACGCAAGCAAATCGTTCGAAGTTTTATACTTTTAATTACATTTAACATTCAATTACTCTAGAAAAGGCAATTGTACTCGATTTAAAATAAACCGCTAATAACAACTACACGTTTTTGTGACATAACTACCCCTAAAAATTAAAAATAAAAATCTCATGAAACAATTAACTATGGTTTTAATTTCTAAGGTAGTTTTGGCAGGTTTATAAAATAGACTGTAGACGAAAATATATAGAGAGATTGGAAACAAAGAGTTTATTGGAATGGAGGTAGCGGAAGCGAAGATTGTATATAATAGAAATAGATAAGGCAAGATATAAGGTGCTAAAATATAATAAAGGTAGTCAATAATTACTAGGAATAAAATACTGTCATCTATTGTCCTGATAGAGATGCCCATGTTCTCTCTTCTCATATCTCTGAGGAGGGTTACTTTGTAACTAGGAATACAATAAAAATATTTGTGCTTAGAAGTGGTGTGTTATTTATTATTAAAAGAAGTGATTATCCAGAGTGCAATAGGGGAAAAGAGTGTGAAGTGATTAGAACAAGTAGACAGGTTTATAAAAATGATTAAGAGGTTAATAGAATAGGCCAGTTTGCTTTGCCATTAGAGATGGGGGAGAGTCTCTCATATAGGTTTTATTTTACAAGGCTCTTTGATAGTTTTACGTTTCCTATTTTTTATTTCCTTTCCATACATAATTGAACGAAAACATTTGTCGGTTTGAATTTCACTTAATAATTAATTTCTTTCTATGGGAAAATGAAGGAATTGAGTTTACATTTAATGGTCATATTGGAATCACGATTGAATTGTCTTCTGTACGAAATTTTTATACTAGTTTTCAATTTATAAACATCTTCAAATTTTAAAATCTGTGCAATTTTACAAGGATAAAACCCATACACAGCATATTTATAATAGGGTACTAAGAAAATGGAATAATCGGAAACAGTTAAACTCCGAAGAATCTCGGCTTATAGTATTCGCCTCTTGGGGGATATTCCATATTTTGTATTACAAATTGGTGTTTGTAAGATAAGAATATGTCTGAAAAATATTTTAAAAAATCGTTTATTGTTTATAATTTATCTTGCCACTGGTCGAATGAAGATACTTATGTCTTTTACTTGGTTATTCTTTTACTTACTGAAACGTTCCACTTCTCTAACGTGGGTTTTCTGCCATTAGAATTAGGAGTTCGTTTTAAATTATTCTCGTGAGCCACTATGGAATATGGCTTTACTAAGTACAATAAATAACAACCTAATGACCTCCATGAAATTAATTTATACACTGATTCAACAGCTGATGTGTATTTCGTTCTCAAGGTATCTATCTTCAGCAAATACTTTGCAACCAAAATGTACATGAGTTGTTGATTTAAAGTGTATAAGTTAATTTCGTTGTAGTCATTAGGTTTTTATTTAATGTGTTAATGAGCTCTTATGTTGAGCAAAGGTGATTTACCCAAATGCCCTAAAGTGATCTGGGTTCTCTTCTTGGTGGAGAAATGTTTTTTTCACTTTTTGATAGGCCTCAATAATTTTGTTTAGACCCCATTGCTATTGCAGCAATAAATTTCTTCTAGTTTTTTTTATCATGAATTTATTTATGTTTTGACATCTACGATATCATGACTACAATTTCCCGTCACGTACTTATTTAGAGAGATTTGACGTTCAGTACGAGTTCATACGGTGGGATACGAACCTTAAGAACCTAAAACACTTAGTGTCAATTGCAGTTACTTTGTGTGGATATTCTTTGACTGGAGTTTTTCTTTTGGTATAACTCTTTTATCTATTTCTATCTTTGAAATGTGCAAATATATGTATTGTTTTTAGACGATTCCGGAGCCAAAATATGTTTAAAAATTTAAAATATTGTGAAAGATTTCTTTTACTTCTTCATTGAGCTTTTGGTTATTTTGTATTTAGATCAAGTTACTGACCAAATCCTGAGATTTATTTGATTATTTCTGTGAATATTATTTGACTAAATGTTTTTTTTTCTATAATTCCTTTACTTAATTCGATTTTAATGCTCCACGGGTACAAATATACTTATTGTTTTTATACGACTTAAAAAAAATGTTTAAAACTGTTTGTAATATCTAATATATGTGTTTGCTATTAGCTTTCTTTAGTTTGAACATTTTGAATAATCCGATGCAAAACAATGAACTGAACGAGAAGTAGTGAAATAGTTAAAGCGATATACTCCAGTAGGGGATCGGGAGTTGTTTGTCGTGACAACACACTATAGACGCGTTGTAACATAACCTGTTCCTAATGTGTAACAGCTGTCACTATCACAGCATTAGCCTCGAAATGTCCGACAGAGCAGTTAATATGCGGTGGGACCAAGTGTCACGACGAACCAAAGTGACACCGCACAACTAAGGACGTAATGTAGCAAAACCAAATCATCCGCTAAAATTCCTTACAATTAATCTAAATTCTATGGTTTTCTTTAACGTCAGCAATTCGATTTGGACCCTCTTCCAAAATCACCAGAAAGCCAATGTTCTAACATGTTATATTTGATTCCACTTTTTTATTTGTCATTAAAATAATAAATGTGTACATATTTGGGGTAGTATCTGTATTGTATTTTCTAGTGTTCATTAAACTTTTTGTGGTATATTGTGACGAGAATATAATTTGTAACGCCACTCAATTTTTATAGACCATAAAACCAATTAACTTATATGTCTAACTACAACTCTATGTAAAATTTATTGACTTTTATGTACTAATTACGCTTTTAAATTGTAAACATACATGAGATTTACATGTACACAACATGAGATGTAAAGTCGTAGAGATTTACAATCTTTCACAACTAGTTTCTCTCTTACACTAACAGAAACGGTCTAATTCTCTCACTCTTACAAAGACACACACTTGTATGTATATATATATATTATAATTGTATGTGTAACATGTTTTTGAATCAATCTAAAATTAACTAAATAAAAATAAATTTGAATATAACGGTGAATGTTTGAAGCACCAAAAGTTATACTTACGTTGGCCTTCAAAAATACCGACGGAAATTTATAAAAATATCGTCTATCTAATTCACTCACATTCGTAGAGCGCTATCGCATCCTTACTATCCTTTCACTCAAGACGCTTTTCCTTGAATCTCAGAGATCCTACAATTAATGTATGAATATCAGGCCTTTGACCTTATAAAACGTATTCCATTGCAAATTTCACAGTCGGCGGTATTTCCGATTGAGCGAGGCATTTTAAACACATGTACACGGCCTTTAACAGTGACAAATGGATTCAAAATAGTGGCTGTGGCTTTTTTAACAGGCATTTTGCTTGACGGAGGTTAGACGTATCACTGGGGTAGTTGCCAAACAGCTGATAACGGATATAGAAACACAGCGCGTATGCAGCATTTGCCGTCCGCAACCTTATAGATTCGGTATTCCAAAATGGTACTTACTTTAAAAATATGCCCCATAATTATAGATCTCCAAGGGTTTAAATGTCTTTATTTGTTATTCCTGCAGAGAAATCTATGAAACGTAAAGTCTGAAAATTAAGGTTCTTTAGTCACAGAATCATATACATGAATATGCATGCTAGCACGCGTGTATACGCAAGTTTTTTAAATACGCAGGCAGGTACCTATCTTTGTCCCTGATAAAGAATATGATTTATTTACATATGCAATACTTCATACACGAGAAACTATTTTTCTCTATCTCCATTGCAGAGAATTGACATGTTCTCTCTTTGATCTTACTTTTATTACTCTTAAAATTCAGCATCCTTCACATTTCAAGACGGTGGTTGGTGTCTGTAGATACCTTCTCATGACTCTGATAAAGTGTAGGTGTACTTCAAGTAAGTAATTGTGAACACGTAGTGTCATTATCTGCTATCATATCTTTCTAACATAACAGTATATCCACCAGTCTCCATATCCAAAGATTTAACAAGTTAATATGTCCCAAGTATCCAATAGAGGGTAGTTATATATCAGACATTCAATTCTCTCTGTAAATTAATACTTTTCTTTTTGTCCTAGACTAATAAAGTTTATACAATTAGTGCTCATTGTACCATTTTAAACGTCATATAAAATAACAAACAGAGAAGGTTTCTTCATTATACGTAATAATGATGAGGTGTACACTCACAACCATTTGTTAAATAGAGACTCGGTTGATACACTAGTCTAAGTAACCGAGTTTTCATTTAAATAAAAGTAATAATATCGTATGTCATAAATTATGACATGAAAAAATATATAACAAAACCAGGGTATTGGTAAATATCTGAAAAATTAAAAGCTTTAAATTACTGAAACGTCTTACCATGTGATTTTATATGAATACCCACTTCAGATGAAGAAACACACTTATAAACGAAATTGCTCAGCAATCCTTATTTTTCATAGTCTGTGGTAAAACCTTTTTTACACTGGACCTTTCGAGATTTAGCCTTATTTTGGCTTAGTTTCATATTAATGGGCTACTACTTTGTGTTTTTGTAGATAAATGAATTGGCCCCTTTGTGGCTATTCATGATATGATAAGGATAGTGAACGCAAAGAAAACGATGCATCATGGTTCATTAGTTAAAATTATCTATATTGAAGACTCTTCAGACATAGCAAGAGACTTGGCCAGTTGATGCTCAGTGGCCTACGTAACATTTGAAGTAGCGAGAGAAACCCTGACTCGGTGTCGGTCAAGCACTGATTTGATTACTTCACGGTAACCGTGAATTTACTGTGGGAAACTTAGCATTATCATAAACATCACGGGTAAACTAACTCCCTGACCACCGCCTTCAGTTGGTCTCGCCGACACTCCTGCCTATTTACACTGTTGTATTTGAATCATTTGGCATAATATTGACAATAGGCTGTGGAATAGAACTAGGATTCTCTGGACATCGGTTTCTGGGAACCGAATTTACAACATTATTTGTAAATAATGTTGAAACATTAAAAGCTTTAAAAAAAGTAAATGTTAATTTAGTTTCCCAGTGCTTTAGAGCACTTGAAACCTACAGACCCCGCTTTTACTGCCACAGGCTAAGAGACATGTACAAGGAAGTCTCAGTGAATCATTAAGTCGTTTTGTCTTAAGGAATTTCGATTTACGAAGGCGGAAATGTTCGGTCGTAAAGCAATTACTTAAAGCAAAATTTCTAATGTAGCTGAAATAAGGTCTAAAGAAGACTCATCCTAAACGTTAAAAGGACTTGTAGGTTCATGTAAGTTCGGAAGCTGTAATAAAATGCTAAGTATAATGTATTCAGTGTATATGTTGTTTCATTATTTAGTGTATATGTTGTATTTACATTTACAACATTATAATGTAAATAATATTCGAACTAACTTGTGAGTTGAGGTTATAAAATATATAAAACTCAGAATTATATACACTTTAATCTGAAACGCGTTTCAACGACAATATGTCATCATCTTCATTGATGATATCACTATCAAAACTTTAATTAAAAAATAGGTTTAATAATAGGTCAAGTTGAATTTTTGAAATTAGTGTTTTGTTCGTGATAGCATCACTGAAGATGATGACATAATGTCATTACAACCCGTTTGTGATTTATATTTTGTAAATGTTTGTTGTATATTTTGTTTTTGTTTTTATAACAGTATAATGGTTAAAAGTTAAAAAAAATCTTTGAATGCTATCAAATATCATTCACTCTTTCACTCATTATGTGTAAAATATGCATATAAAATATAAATAATACATAATCAATAACTAAATTTATTTAATAAATAAATTCACGAATAAAATATTAATAAAAGTAATTGTAAAATGAAACCTAAAACTATATTTCATTTTGAATATTAAATGTTCCCGTTATTCCTAAATATAACAATCAATCAATAATGATATCTAAGGCGTACAACATCTTTAAAGTCATTTATTCAAGCGCTTTTTGGAGAGAGTGTACCTAATTTTGTCTTGGAACTATATAATTTCCTCTTTTACACGGAAATACAAAAATTGAATTTAAAATTAAATGAAAAAACTTTAAATCATGTAAATGGTTTTTCAGTGTCCCTGTGCCCCATAGCACTAGAAACCCGGCTTTTACTGCCATAGGCTAAGAGACATTTACAAAGAAGTGTAAGTGAATCATTAAGTCGTTTTGTCTTAAGGAATTTCGATTTACGAAGGAGGAAAAAGTTCGGTCCTTAAGTAATTACTTGAGGCAAAATTTCTAATGAAGCTGAAATAAGGTCTAAAGAAAACTCAGTCTAAACGTTAATAGAATTTATAAGTTCATGTAGGTTCAGAAGCTGTCATATAATGCTGAGTATAACGTAATTAGTGTATATGTTGTCTTCATTTCACATAATTTTAGATCTTCTCTTCATAGTTCTTTACTTTTTCCAAGTATGTCATATGTACCCTTCCACGTTTCACAAATATCTTTAACATCTTTTACACTGTTTCGATTTGATCTTCGTGTTTAGACTCAAAACAGAATAACCTTCTCTAAGAGAATGTCGTGTTATATTTAATACTGTTCTATCATTTCCAGACACATTCAGTTTGAAACGTCGGCCTGCATGATCGATATAAAACAGTCGAACGTTATTGAAATATTAAAAAAATTAACAATTTTAGAAAAACTTTAATCGAGTAATGCATTTACTTTAAAATATCTAGAATGTAATCTTGTAATTAACTATTTTTCTCCAATAGCGAGTCCACAATAGAGTTAGCAAAAAACGAGTCGAGAGATATTTTCTAATTGAGATGAAGTTGTCATTAAGCAAACTCTTTCTTGGTATTATCAATCAAATCATGAATGTGAAGACAAAAACCAATGTACTCGAGAACATATTCGTAGTCTAACTAATAATGGAGGCTGATGAAGCAATTAGTGCAAGTTATAAAGCAATATAGCAAATATGGCATCATACAATGTTTGAGTTTTATAGAGAAGTCAGAAACGAATATTAAAAGATGGCTCGTTTGCAGGAAGGTAAATATGCTACTGGCTACCATTTTAGGTGTCCACTGTTCGTACATAGGTAGTTTTTGTTACTGTTATACTTAAAAACGATATTAATGGTAATATCAGGTTCATGAAACTTTTTTTTGTAATAATTAAAGTATGGATTAACATGTAAGCAGTGGCGTACTGTAAATAGTAGGTACATTTCCAGAAACGATTGTCCTCATTTAACATATTAAACTTATAACATACAAATAAGTATTACTGTACTCCTCCCTGTGAGAGCTCAAAGTTTAGGCCCGCCCCTTGCTTGTCTCCAAATATGTCGGTTCGTTATAAATGTTCAAATCGTTTAGTAATTGTTACTATCTTATAGTGGCACACTTGTGAAATTTCAAACAGCATTGATCTGTTCATTATCACTGAGTCTACACAAGTTAGGCTAGGTGTTGCCTGGGAATATGTTGGGAATGAACAGTCCTATCTACTGGCCGTGAATGTTATCAGAACGCTACATTGCGGACAACACTGATTCATCGTTAAAACTAATGGCATTGGCGGTTTCGCTCACTTGGGAAATACGCGTGAGTTTAAATGTGCGGTCACAATGTGTCTGGGTCGGCGCATAGTGGGAAGTTTGCTACCGGTAGGAGGAGCCCCATTACGGCAGGCCTGCAAACATAACGATTTAGATCATGTACAACAGTTTCAGTTAATGTTTCTTGTGTTGATAAATGAAGTAAACAATTACAATAATTTTTATAAAACCACCAGAGTTGTTATTGTTTTATTAATACCGAAATTATTATCTTTTAGATTATTCATTTACATTCTTTTATCGATACTGTAGTTTATTATACACGTTTTAAAGTTTTACTAACAGTTTAGATCATTATACTCCTCTTTTGATATTTTGTTCATAATTTTAATATTAAGTTCAATATTTTAATACGTTCTTGGTGAAAAAAGGCCATGGAACATTTAATAATGTCAAAATAAAGAAGTTTAATATATAAAGTTAAAGTATAAAGAGACATGAATATCTCTCGGAGATGTGAGGAATGAACGACAGACTGCGTGGATAGGTTGTTTTCTTCATGTCGGTAGACTTGCTCTTACATAGAGACGTCTCTACCCAATAAATTCTCTGTAAGAATGGAATAATTAGGTTAGAAGCAAGTAGCTTCTTTTATTAAGAGGGAGTAAAATCATATCCGTGCATCGTCTCTTAAAGACTGATTACGGGTTAACAGGTAAATATACTTATGTAGAAATTATTTGTTGACAGGGAAAATATACTAGTGTTCAGATTAAATTTTAACAAGTAAAAGTACTTGTGTAGAGATTACATGGTAAAAGGGAAATGTACTTGAGTAGAGACTCAGTAGAGGTTTATGAACTCTTGTAAAGATTAATTGTTAACAGGTGAATGTACTTGTGTAGAGAATCACTGGTAACAAATATATGTACTAGTGTACAAATTAAATTTTACTAGGGAAATGTACTTGAGTACAGAATAAGTGTAACAGGTAAATGTTCTTGTATAGTGATTAATTGTTAAGAGATAAAACTATTTGTTTACAGAAGAATTGTAAAGAGCTAAATGAACTTGTGTAGAGATTAATTCTTAACAATGAAATGTACTTCATTGCAGATTAGTTGCTAATAGGTAAAGGAAATTGTTCACAGATCTATTGTCAAGAGGTAGATGTAGGCCTACTTGTGTACAAACTTGTTGTTAACAGACCTTGTGTAGAGATTAAGTGTTAGGGTAAGTGACTTAGAGGTAAGTGCACTTGTTTAGAAACTTATTTTAAATGGCTTTGAGAAAATTGCATGTAATTATATTCAGATAAATGACTTTACTACAACCTTATTTTCACAAACAATTAAGGCTTAAATAATACCATTATACCAAATTTCAAACAGCATTGATCTGTTCATTATCACTGAGTCTACACAAGTTAGGCTAGGTGTTGCCTGGGAATATGTTGGGAATGAACAGTCCTATCTACTGGCCGTGAATGTTATCAGAACGCTACATTGCGGACAACACTGATTCATCGTTAAAACTAATGGCATTGGCGGTTTCTCTCACTTGGGAAATACGCGTGAGTTTAAATGTGCGGTCACAATGTGTCTGGGTCGGCGCATAGTGGGAAGTTTGCTACCGGTAGGAGGAGCCCCATTACGGCAGGCCTGCAAACATAACGATTTAGATCATGTACAACAGTTTCAGTTAATGTTTCTTGTGTTGATAAATGAAGTAAACAATTACAATAATTTTTATAAAACCACCAGAGTTGTTATTGTTTCATTAAACACACCCACTATTAAAATTACTAAAATATGCTATAAAATACTACAATTAAGAAATTACTTTCAATAAAAGCAATTATATTAGTCTGTTAGAAAACCTAATATAGTATCCAGCAATAAACAAATACTCAGAAATTACTTCTAGAACGAACGGTTCAATTCCAATAAATTTAAAATAGTACGGTGGTTTTTCACTACACCCATACATAAGATATCATGTTCCCCTTCTGTCAAACTATTGATCCAACCAAGGAAACATTTAGATCTGGAGGAAGCCTATATCCGATAAATATATTTTATAACATTTTTAAAAACTGTTTTTAATAACTTTTTTTCAATCGTATTTGCTTTTAGAAAGAAGTTAATATATTTAACAGTATAAAACTGTACTATATTACCACTGGAGGAATAAAATTTGTTTATATATAATACATAGTTAAAGCTGTATGTATATAGTTCTACATAACTTTATTAGCCCTACACAGTTATATATATATATATATATATATATATATATATATATATATATATATATATATAAACCATTGATACTATAACTTCACACAAATACTGCACCCACCATAACATACGCAATTGGCTCAAGAATGTCCTACACACAAGATTTGTCCTAACCCCTTTCACGCATGTATCGCATCCTATGCATTTGCCCTACTTAGCAACCTTTCCAACCTGAAGAGGGAATCGGTTACTATGTACTCCTACCAGTACGTTGAATCTCTAGCACCTTTCATAACAGCTAAGCTTTAACCCTCCTCCTACTCCGCATACGGAACCAGGCGTTACTACTAAAAAGGTAGTTAAACTCAGAGTAAAATTTAATAAAAAGAGCCAAATCTTTGCAAAATACTTGTTTCAAAACATTGAATAAAATGACAAATAAATAGATTAAATTATATTTAAGGATTTCAGAAAAATTATTACACACAAAGATTACACACAAACTTCGAACTAAAGTTAATGCATAAAAAGCAAACATTTTATTAATACCGAAATTATTATCTTTTAGATTATTCATTTACATTCTTTTATCGATACTGTAGTTTATTATACACGTTTTAAAGTTTTACTAACAGTTTAGATCATTATACTCCTCTTTTGATATTTTGTTCATAATTTTAATATTAAGTTCAATATTTTAATACGTTCTTGGTGAAAAAAGGCCATGGAACATTTAATAATGTCAAAATAAAGAAGTTTAATATATAAAGTTAAAGTATAAAGAGACATGAATATCTCTCGGAGATGTGAGGAATGAACGACAGACTGCGTGGATAGGTTGTTTTCTTCATGTCGGTAGACTTGCTCTTACATAGAGACGTCTCTACCCAATAAATTCTCTGTAAGAATGGAATAATTAGGTTAGAAGCAAGTAGCTTCTTTTATTAAGAGGGAGTAAAATCATATCCGTGCATCGTCTCTTAAAGACTGATTACGGGTTAACAGGTAAATATACTTATGTAGAAATTATTTGTTGACAGGGAAAATATACTAGTGTTCAGATTAAATTTTAACAAGTAAAAGTACTTGTGTAGAGATTACATGGTAAAAGGGAAATGTACTTGAGTAGAGACTCAGTAGAGGTTTATGAACTCTTGTACAGATTAATTGTTAACAGGTGAAATGTACTTGTGTAGAGAATCACTGGTAACAAGTATATGTACTAGTGTACAAATTAAATTTTACTAGGGAAATGTACTTGAGTACAGAATAAGTGTAACAGGTAAATGTTCTTGTATAGTGATTAATTGTTAAGAGATAAAACTATTTGTTTACAGAAGAATTGTAAAGAGCTAAATGAACTTGTGTAGAGATTAATTCTTAACAATGAAATGTACTTCATTGCAGATTATTTGTTAATAGGTAAAGGAAATTGTTCACAGATCTATTGTCAAGAGGTAGATGTAGGCCTACTTGTGTACAGACTTGTTGTTAACGGACCTTGTGTAGAGATTAAGTGTTAGGGTAAGTGACTTAGTGGTAAGTGCACTTGTTTAGAAACTTATTTTAAATGGCTTTGAGAAAATTGCATGTAATTATATTCAGATAAATGACTTTACTACAACCTTATTTTCACAGACAATTAAGGCTTAAATAATACCATTGCCAACAGGAAACTTGAACAAGAGACAAGTAACTACTGAAATACTTATTAAAGATATAAATCAGAGATGTAATCCTGATTTTCCAGACGTAATAGCTAATACGGAAAGGATATTAGCGTGAAGTAAAACCCGTGGAATTTTAGAAGAATTCTTACCTATGTATGCTGTCTCGAGAAGTAAATCAAAGCTTCTACAAGGAGCTAAATTGTCACCAGAGACGTTGTCCCGATAGTCAATGATTTATGACAAACATTTATCGGTTTTCCAATATATGAGTTTATACACAACCTAGCCCAAGTTAGATCAACCTTTGTTTACAGATAGTTACATTTGTAACATCTGCTGGTCCATTTCAATGATGAAATTATTTTTCTTATTGGAAGTCGGTTAGGAATACAAGAATACACTTGATCAAAATTATGTAAAACATCTAAGATGTTGTGAGTTCCAAAATATTGTTACATTTATTTGTTTATTAGAAAAATAAAACAACTGTTCTAAGATTACCATACACGTTATACCTAAGCTTGTACTCTTAATATGTTTATTTTAATATTTATTTTCCAGTAAACTACACTACATCTATCATAAACTGTTTTGCTAGCACGACGCCAACCAATCCAGTTTTATCTTTTCACAATTTTAATAAAACGAAACAACTAATCCCTACACCATAACGGACAGTCTTATTTTTCCTTGAACGTGAATGCTGAAAAATATCAAGTAAATAATACAAGTGCCTGACATTTTGTTGCTTACTTGAATAGACCCGTTGATAAATAGCTAATATATTCTGTTTTTTGAAATAATTTACCACAATGTGTGTACTTATTCAAATTGTAGATTGCAGTTTATAACGTGTAGGCTATATATATGTTACTGTAAGTGGTCATAAAATGTTAAATATTAAGATTTTTCAATAAAGCCACAGATCTACCAACGCTTAATAGAAAAAGTTTTAACTTATTTGTGATCATTGTTAACTTCGATCTCTTACCATCAAACTCAATCAAAGTTAGGTTTTACATCAGAGACACATTAAATGTTGACAAATATATTCAATATAACGTAACAACACTAAATTCAAGCTAAATCTAACCGAAACTACCCTATTCTAAACTAGTTTTGTTTATTTAATTATAAATTTTAAGTTAAATAACGATCCATTTCTGAGCAGCAATCAAACTACGTAATGGTTTCATTTATTTGTTACTAAAATTAATTACTAGGAAATACCCATTTTAAAAACAAACATATCCCTTTTTATCGTAAAGTCTAACGGTAAAGGCCTTAAAATCATCCCATATTTTTATAATTACCACATGTTCCGGCACTTGTGGTAAATATAAAGATGTATTAGTAAAACCTAAGATTTACCAGTTTACGGGCCTTTAGACTAATATATAATTACATGTCCTTGCATAATTGTAACTGTACTTATCGTTAGATAATAATATATATATATATATATATATATATATATATATATATATATATATATATATATATATGAAGTTAATATATTACTATGTAAGTAATTTTATCCACCATAAAGTGCAATAACTTTACCTTGAGTGATGAGGTACCTTTCGGTCAATTGACCATTGTCGAATCACTGATGCTTCTCTGTTGTAAATGTTCGGTCTGTGAAGTTGACGTTACGCGCACTTTTTCTTGATCTGTGTGTATGATATTTCTATATAGTATGTCTTCTGTATATGTTGTTTGTAGATTCATTAAATTTTTGTGTATGTTTTTATAAATGTGGTATTTTTCTAGTGAGTTTAGTTCTATTGGGTTGTTATTTATTTCAAGTATGGTTAGGTTATTTTCGTAATTTGTTATTTCGTGTTTATGGGATATTAGGTGTGCTGCAACATTTGATACTTTAGAATTTTTGTTTTTGAATGCTCTATAATGTTCTTCAAATCTTATTTTAAATGTTCTGGTTGTTTTTCCTATGTAAAAAGCGTTACAGTTGTTGCATGTGATTTTGTAAATTCCTGATAGGTTATGTTTTTCTGAATTTGTTATGTGGTTTGTGTTATTAAGATATTTTATTATTTTGTTGTTTGGTTTGTAAGTTGGAGTGTAGTATTCTTTGTTGTATATATTTGTTATTTTTTCTATTTTGTTATTGGTGTATTTATATTTTAGGTAGAATTTTTTATTTTCATTATTTTCGTGTTCCGGTAGTACTGTTGTGTTTGAGGTTAGGTTTTTTTGTGAGTTTATTGTATATATTTTTTATAATGTGTTTGTTGTATCCATTTTCTATTGCTATTTTTGTAATGTTATCTAATTCTTCATTTAATTTTTGTTTGTTATCTTGTGTGTATTTTATTGCTTTATTTATCATGTTACTGTAAGTGTTAATTTTATGTGTCCAGGGGTGGTTAGATTTGTAGTGTATTGTGGTGTTGTTGGAAGTAGGTTTCCTGTATACTGTAGTTTCTATTTTATTATCATTTATATTTAAAGTAATGTCGAGGAAGTTGATTGTTCTATTTGTTTCTGTTTCAACGGTGAATTGTATGTTTTCGTTGTATGTATTTAGTTTGTTTATTATTATGACGTGTTCGTTGTGAATGGTAGGTTGGTATATTACAAGTATATCGTCTACATACCTTGTCCATAGTGAGATATTGTGTGTGTTTATTATAGGTTTAATTATTATTTGTTCAAAGTGTTGTAAATATATTTCTGACATGACACACTTTGAACAACACTTTGAACAAATAATAATTAAACCTATAATAAACACACACAATATCTCACTATGGACAAGGTATGTAGACGATATACTTGTAATATACCAACCTACCATTCACAACGAACACGTCATAATATTAAACAAACTAAATACATACAACGAAAACATACAATTCACCGTTGAAACAGAAACAAATAGAACAATCAACTTCCTCGACATTACTTTAAATATAAATGATAATAAAATAGAAACTACAGTATACAGGAAACCTACTTCCTACAACACCACAATACACTACAAATCTAACCACCCCTGGACACATAAAATTAACACTTACAGTAACATGATAAATAAAGCAATAAAATACACACAGGATAACAAACAAAAATTAAATGAAGAATTAGATAACATTACAAAAATAGCAATAGAAAATGGATACAACAAACACATTATAAAAAATATATACAATAAACTCACAAAAAAACCTAACCTCAACACAACACTACTACCGGAACACGAAAATAATGAAAATAAAAAAATCTACCTAAAATATAAATACACCAATAACAAAATAGAAAAAATAACAAATATATACAACAAAGAATACTACACTCCAACTTACAAACCAAACAACAAAATAATAAAATATCTTAATAACACAAACCACATAACAAATTCAGAAAAACATAACCTATCAGGAATTTACAAAATCACATGCAACAACTGTAACGCTTTTTACATAGGAAAAACAACCAGAACATTTAAAATAAGATTTGAAGAACGTTATAGAGCATTCAAAAACAAAAATTCTAAAGTATCAAATGTTGCAGCACACCTAATATCCCATAAACACGAAATAACAAATTACGAAAATAACCTAACCATACTTGAAATAAATAACAACCCTATAGAACTAAACTCACTAGAAAAATACCACATTTATAAAAACATACACAAAAATTTAATGAATCTACAAACAACATATACAGAAGACATACTATATAGAAATAGCATACACACAGATCAAGAAAAAGTGCGCGTAACGTCAACTTCACAGACCGAACATTTACAACAGAGAAGCATCAGTGATTCGACAATGGTCAATTGACCGAAAGGTACCTCATCACTCAAGGTAAAGTTATTGCACTTAATGGTGGATAAAATTACTTACATAGTAATATATTAACTTCATAAAGTCAGTGCAACGGAAAAACAATGGATAACGTTAAATATCAAGAATATATATATATATATATATATATATATATATATATATATATATATATATATATATATATATCGAAATCTTGCTTTTTGACAGACAAGAAGTCAGGTCGCAAGTAATAGCAAAAGTGTAATAAAGTATATCCTTATATATATACATATATATATATATATATATATATATATATATATATTTATAGAGAGAGAGAGAGAGAAAGAGACAGAGAACATTGAAACACTTATAAGCATGAAAGATACAATTATCGGTAAACCTAATGTGGTTTTAAAGGAGAGGCTCAGTTTTTTGAATGTATACATAGTAAGTATAAGGATGTATTAGTAAATCCTAAGGCTTACTAATATACGGGCTTCTTGAAGAATATATAGATATATGTTCTTGCATATATGTAACTGTACTTATCCATAGAAAAAGCTATATATGTACAGATACATATATATTGAAAACAACATTGCAACACTTAGAAACATGAAAATTATCGTTACACCTAATGTGGTTATAAAGAAAATACTCAGTTTCTTTAATACCTCGATATCAGGGTAAAGTGTAACAGAAAAGCAATGAAGTTGTCCTTTCTGCTTGTGTCGCCTTGGAAATGGGACGAGTGTTCTATTCTAAACCAGATCATCATCATTGACCTCTAGATAATAATTGTTAGTTTGACTAGACCAATATTATTTTTATCTCAGGTAATGTGCTAATAGTAACATTTGGCCATTATTGAAAAGACCGTGAAACGATTGCTAATCCTTTCTTCAAGCTTAACTCGGTTCATAAAGATGAAAGTAATAAATATATGTGGTAAATGTAAAAATACATAATGGTACCATTTTTTGTAAGACTTTTAATCAGGTACTAATTTCAATACACTCCTTATTAAATTATGTATGCAATTTGTATGTTTCTTTAGTGTAAAGCAATATTCATTATTGAATTATATTGACTGTAATTCGTATTTTTAATTCATAGAATTGATTTACAGCGTCAAACGTTTCCTAATTAACTTGAGTCTTAAGATATACATAACTTCAGGGAGAAAGTAGACCAGTTTGTGGGAAATGCGTTGACCTGAGCAGAATCGAGTCTTGTGAGGAGTTAAATATCAGTAAACCTTAAACGTTTTAACCAGCTCGAATGTTCACCTTCAACAACAGCTACACTCCCCCTAGTTCTGGTAAAATAACCATCAACACATGTCCTAACTTACCAGCAATTTTGAACAATTTTTGTAGGCGGTTTTTATTTTTAGAAAACTATTAATTTTAAATGGAAACTTATCCTACATGACGGTGAGTTTAGGAATCCCAATTGATAGCATTTAAGGTTAAAGGGCTCGATATATAAATGAATGGCGTTATTTATTTAATCCATTTGATATATAGCTACTTTGGAATGCAACCGCTTTGTTCTAATTGGGCTCTAAATCCTGAGGGACGATCGTAGGATATCCCAAAGTTCGATTGAAGGTAGTCCGAATTCTGACTAAATATAATGAACCAATTGGTCTACAAACGGCCAAATATGAAGTTTAAATATGAAGGTGTGAAAATGAAACATGAATTCAATGCGTGAGGAAAAGAAAACTTGAAGATTTTTAGTTTAGCTCAACGGGTTCCTTTTTTCCCCCTAACATCCTATCGCAGACTATGTCCAAGCTTTGACGTATTGGGTATCTAAAACTTTGATTTGCAGAACATTTTATCCTTGTAGCAATCAGGATGATTACAACCTCCCCTACACAAAAAAACACACACTCACACACACCCATCCACACACACACACACACACACACACACACACACACACACACATGCATACATAATAAGTTATATCGAAGAGTAAACTAGAATCTTTGAGAAAACTTTAGGACTTATATGAAACAAATACATAGTAAAATATTGGAAGGACAATACTAACTTTCACGACTTTATAATTCGGTAGTTTGAAATATGATTGGTTAGTTGTACATGTAAGACAACTTTAAAAATATTATCTTCAATACATTCAACGTCATTACTCTTATTGCCATGGTTACAACCTGTCTACGATACTCTTAGAAATGTATACTCACTTCCACAGTATTCGCAGTCGGGATGCGATCATTGTCTCTTTTCCATGACAGATTTCCACGACTAGTTTTCCTTCTGTATATAGATTTAAGACGACATATATTCTATGCCCAATAAATTTATAATGTGTATTATCTTCAAAGGTAATGGACTGGCCTCATTTGCTGATTAATGTAAACTTCTGCCCTTTTGTTACAAATAAATAATATTTGAAATAAATATTTATCTTGTGTACTATTCAGTTTCCTGTGCGAATAAATACACAACTCACATTAGGCCTAAGAGATAAAGGGTGAAAATAAAATTAAACAATTTAAATAGAAAAATGAAATTATTATGTAAATATTTATCAGTAATATTAAGATAATAATATTCATAATAAAATAGTGACATACCCCAAAGTTATAAAATATTCGTTGTTTGAATATTATCGCATATTTTATTATCACGTAATGTTTTTAAAATTATATAAATATAACTAACTACATAAAACTTTGCATTGTAATTTATTTAAGAATAATTTTAATTAATAACTAATTAGATACCAAACAGCTGCTACTAGTTATTTTCCACCAGGATCGTCTTCCATAGGCATTGGAAAATTTGTTAGGAAGAGAGAAAGGGTAGCACGTTTGTAATAAACAATACGTTTGTACAAAAGGGAGATAGTTATGAATTGTTGATAAAATGCTCAACTTCTACCAATAAATTTCATGTTAATTTATTTTGTGAACAATATGGTTAACGTCAAGAAATTTCAATAACGTTAATAAAATATCTCGTTTTTTTATTGTTGTATTTACATAAATTGTTGATTTACTTAATTAAGTGAAACTATTCAAGCCTATACCAATGGGATTTTATGATCTGTTTCATAGATAACGATCTATTTGTGTTGACTAAGTGCCTATTTTGGGAAAACATACGAAAAATATTTTAGTTTCTTGGAACTTAATTACATTCAGTTGAGTTAGTTTTGAATACGACTTTATTTCATTTGTAATTAGCCTTGATTGTGTATGAAAAGCATACAAATCAAGGGAAACAAACGTTGTACATTCTACACGAATACAAAAGAAGGGCTTGTTGCATTTCTGACAAATTCACAGTTACAAAATTATTCTCAGGCACTCTATATGAAATAATGTCTCATTCAACGTGTTTGAACACAATTTTTGAAGCATACTTCCAATAAAACAAAGCCACCTCTGTAGCATATTTTTATATATAACTTTAATCAGCCATTTATATCCCTAGCTTTTTTTTGTAGGGCGTACAGTTTTCTTTAATTGGTAATAAAAATAAGTATAATAAAACATTTTAATTTAAAGTGAAATCTGGTCCATGTTAACAAAGAAAGATTTCATTTGAGTTAATTTTTGTTAGATAATTACAATTGTTATAAATACGTTTATACATGTTACAGTATCAGAATAATAATTGATCAAATAGAATGTGATATTAGTTACATACGTTTATTGAAATAATATAAGAAAAAACTATATTAATATCAAGTGTCAACCTTGTGTTTGAGAGGATGAATAAAATGTATTGTTTTAACGATTGAAATTTTGAACGAGATATAAAATATATAAATATAAATATAAATATATATATATATATATATATATATATATATATGTGTGTGTGTGTGTGTGTGTGTGTGTGTGTAGAGTGTGATCTAATATATGTAGGTATATATATATATTAGGGAGAAAACTATTAAACCAATTATTGCGAATAAATATCAATTTATGAAAACCGTGTAAACTTTACAAATGGCGGAAATGTATATGAGCTTCCATAAATAATTGATATTTACTTGAAATACTGTTTATTTCTATAAACTTTCCTACCTCAAATATCTTCTGACAAGTATGTTTGGAGCAGTTGTAAAACTAACAAACACTAATCATGAAATAAAGACCTCTTTGATCGGACGTTGGCTTTTCTTACAAATGAAAAAACTTTTCCACCTCAATTTATTTCAGTAATTGTTGTGTGTGTGTGTGTATTATTGCTTGCTGGCTAACTTGATATTTCCTCTTTCATCCTTATTTCTACATTTATCTTGTTGAAACTCAAGAGAGATGGACTCAAATTATCATTCTTTTGTTGTAAATTATTGAATAATTAGTGAAATGAAATTAAATAATTGAGTATTTTAAAAAGTAACAGTCAATTTATAGCCTCGAGACACACAGATAAGCTTGTAAACTTTAAAAACAGAAAAGTTTAGGCAAGTTATTTCAAAAATTGTTTTATAACAAAACGCAATTTTTATACATTTTTTCAGTTTATGCTAGAAACAGCAAGATAGTTAAATTGATACATATAAATATTTAAAAAACTATTCACTTAAAGTGATAAAAGTTATATATATATATATATATATATATATATATATACACATTTATAGAGGTAATGTAAGAAAACAACTTTAATAACGAAAAATAAAAACGAATTTCAAATAAATATGAGCCCGCACTTTACTTGCATTACTCTCACTATTATTTTGCATAGCAGTTTTTTTTAAATCACATGTATTTATTAAAGATTTTACAAAGAGGTTTACGTTGAACATAGGAAACCGGTGGTTAATTCAAACCGAAATTTATTTCTATTCCATCCCATTAATATCGAACGCTACTAAAGTTACGTTTCTGGTAGTTCTATTCGAAAATTTAAAACTATAAGAAACCATCTACACCCTTAAATATTTGCCAAAATATTTCATTACTTACTAAATTAATGGGTGGAGTTGAAATCTGGCTACAACAGTCGCTATTTATAACTCACTAAGGAACTGCAGAGAAAATGTTACAAAAACTGAGAAAAGCAAACTCTTTTGAAATCAGCTTTTCAAAAAAACATAGGAAATTCATTAGCGTGAGGCAGAAACTGTGTGTAATTGATTTCTTTGAAGCCTTCACTTAGAATCAGGCGAACCTTGTTCCTGCTCAGTACAAACGAATTATAGAACAAGGATTTTTAGTTTATATAAACAATATCGTGTACAACATATCTTTTCTACTGTCGAACAGTATCACAAGTGCAGTATTGTCACCCAACATGTTAGCTATCGCTTGATAATGCTAACTACGCATAGCAATGGGTTAGTTGTGTGATAAATTACTTTATCGAATACAAATTTGCCGAGAGTAAAATTTAGTATTTTTTTAAAATATTTACATAGTCAAAAACTTTTCAACCTTCCTTTTCAACAAAACTTTTTTCAGAAAAACTTGTAACAAATTGCGGAAACTTTTTGTTTTTTTTATGTTAATGAAAATAGGAGGAAAGACCAAACGCACAAGAAAATAAAAACGAAAGCTTACTTTGCACTCAACCAAATTGCATTACAGGCCTTTATTTGTCCTGGGACAGCATCCAGCTTTGGGGTTATTACATTACACGGATTATTTACGTTATTTTTCTTCTTAGATAAACGCAAACCCTCTTACATTAGGTTATCATGTTTGAATACAAATTGTTATGGTATTAAGTTTCATTATTCAATATTGTCTAATGATGTAGTTACACGGTGACATTTAAATTCGGTAAATTACTCATAGTGTTAAGTATAAATCACGGTAAATTATTTCTATTTAGTCATATACTTTCATGAATTGGATAGTATACAAATTGTACATATACATACACACACACACACACACACACACACACACACACATATATATATATATATATATATATTATAACGAAATTCATTAGGGTAAGAAAACTGTTAGTAAAATATTTGAACTTGTGGGATATACCTAGCTAGCGCTAGTCCATTGTCACAAATATCGACCGAAATAAGTTACTGCACACACCTGAAAGTCATAAATATTAAAATAATTCGAAAGGGGTTCATTGTAAGTAAACTAAAACATGCCTCGTTGATGGGAGAGAAGCTTTACCTAGACTTCCACGGACCAGGGAGATTTATTACTAGGAATCCCTGAGAATACAGAAAAACACATGCACCTGTGTAAAAGTTCAAGAAACTCCCACAAAGCCCAAAAGAAAGTGAGGGAAGCGTCAAAATTTCCTAGGCCAATCACAGTTTGAGCGCCATAAGGGAGTCAATCAATTTTGAAGAGGGGATGAAACCCATACGGATACGAACCAAGAGAATTTTCAGGACCCAAACAGTCAATTTTCAGTAATCGAAAGGGTCAAGTGGTAAGAGTCGTAATGCAGGACTCGATTGAGAAGTAATGTTCAGTTTTAGTAAGAAATATCAAATTCAAACAAATAACGTGGCAATTTAAAGTAAGGGAGATTGTTAAATAGAAAGTGTAGTAAAAGAGGGAGATTGAAGGGTATCAAGTGAGATTAAAATAAAGGAGATTATTTAGTAATGAGTTATATTAATTGAGGGAGATAAGAAAGTAGTACGAGAAATTGAATAAGGGAGATAACTAAATAGTAAGTGGAAATAATACGGGAGTGATTAATAAAGTCAGTTACGGCATAGAAGCATTTCGAGAGATTAAGAAAAGTGAAATTGATAGAAAATATTAATAAGTGAATTTGTGTCAAGTGAAGTGAAACAAGGAACCACGCAAGTACTAATTAATAATTTATTTTCAATATAAAGACAACTCTTTAAAACCAAAACATTTAAGAAAGTTTAAACTTTTATAAATTCCTTAAAATGTCATAATTAATTTAAATATAAAAAATGTAACAAACAACAAGTGCAGTAGCTTATACACGTCCTTAGATAGCTAAAAGAAAGTAAATTTATAATTGTTAACAAATTAATAGTCAAATAAGAGTCTTGATGCCTATCGGCAAATATTAGAGTTAGTAAAACGAATTGTATGAACTACCTGTAAACGCAATATTGATCTCAGGATAAAATAAATCTGTTATTACTAACATTTACTACTCGTATAAATGCGAGTATCTGGGTCATTAATTAACTTTCCTAAGAGTCAAAATATCTTGTAGACAATCATAAGTGAAGGTACGTTACAATATATATACATACACACACATACACACACACACACACACACACACACACACACACACACACACACACACACACACACACACATATATATATATATATATATATATATATATATATATAGAGAGAGAGAGAGAGAGAGAGAGAGAGAGAGAGAGTAAATTAAATAATTACGAAATTTTAAGCAAAGAAATATAAAGGACGACTTATACAAGAGTTATGCTCATTGAGCTAGACCATACACTTTATTGGAATCCTTTATACCCATGTTACGTTTCTCTTGATTACATCTTCAGAAGAAGCATTTAAAAACCATGATTATGTTATAGTTAGTAAACCTGATGGTCAGGAATGCTTTAGTACAATTCCAGCTAATCTATGACGTCATAATTAAAGCAATATCAGCGGTTTGATAGGTGAGATAGGCATCGTAGTATAAAATGAGATTTTTAACACTATTTCCACCATATTACAATTTTAAAACACCATAATTAAACTAATATTAGAAATCGATATTAGAATAAATTTATAAGAAATGTCGAGCGAATGATACCTTGCATTATAATACATATTTCCTAATTATATTTTAGAAGGTTTTGATAATTATTTTGCTGATTTTATGAAATATGTAACTAATGTTATGATCCCTTCACATAATTTAATTATATAATACATACATCATTACCTGCAAGGGAAAAACATTTTTATCCTAAATTACAATGTGTTTTATAATAAAAAAAACTTTGTGTGGGACTTTTTTATCATATATTTTAATGGGAGAAGTGAAATAAAATGCTGATACAATTGTGATTCCTTACACGATGTTTTTTTCATAATGTTAGTTCAATTTTAGATGTTAGATATGTATTGCATTGGCAATAATAATTTCTAATATATAAAAAAATATCTAATTGTTAAATATATCGGACATAATAGTTTTCCGAAGCAAATAGTAGGTATTGCAACGTTTCTCTTGTGAAATAATAGAAATGTGTAGCAAAATTATACAAATAATTTCCGAAATGAAAAGTTTCATTTAAACGATTAGTGGAGAGTAACGGATGAAATTGTCTGTGCGTTGTATCGTAGATCATTGCTCCTCTGGCCCAGTTTCGTATTGAGTTAAGACTTTTTTGGTTACTGGGATGACCTACTGCCTAATGACGAGACATAGTTTGTACCAGTATGTGCCCATCTAGGTACACCTCGTCCTCAGATCTCGGTGTTCTTAATTTGAAATTCCATATTTCAAATTATCGCACATATTTCAAAACCCTGAATTTACTTTGTTTATATCTCCACTCTCTCACATTTTTTGTATTTAAAAGATATTTTATGTAAATATGCCTTCCTATTTTCACTTTATTCTCATCTTACCTCTGTCTTCCTCTCTCGATCTCACCCCTTCCCTTATATATACACAGGTTGTGGAGAAGATAAAGAATGTTTGGCTATAACTGAATACAAAACAGAAGAAATATTTATTCTTAGAATTACAGTACTTTTATCTACTATTTTTATACAGAAGCCTTTGGTGTTAAGCATTTGTACCTTGTAATCAGTTCTTCGATAAAGCTTTTACACTTTTCAGCCGTCATCGATCAAGGCTATAATAAACCTTCGTCTTTGAACCACTTATATCTGTTGAACTATTACCGTCTTGAAAATTCCTTTAATTTTGGAACAAAATAAAAATAGCATTTTTGTCATCAGATTCTGTTATCGGGATTTGTTTCTTCTCTACTCGGTTTTGAGGGGGAATTTGAGTGAATGCTCTCCATAGATTGGTGCTTATCCTATAATTTACGTTAGTCCAAAAAATTTGTACATTCAAAAAGCAAATGGTACTTTACGTTTCCCATTTGGTGGGGATTTATTCTAGATACGCTGTCTTTGAATACTCACTGAATATACTTGTGTGGAAAAGTTCCCCCCCCCCCCTGAAGCAAGAGGTTGAGGTACTTGTCGCAGTCGTGGGGGATCTGCTCGACTTGTGAAGTGCAAGCTTTCTTTACTTTCTGGACGGCATAACTATATAGGCCTATGATATAATCTTATAGAGGGAATGAAAACTCATAAACAGAATCTCAGGCAAAAAAGGGAAAACATATTGAGAGAGTAAGATAATAATATCAGTTAATATCCATTATATATTTCATCCTGAATTATCCTGAAATTAATAATCTTGCAATATATATTTCAGCAGGCCCTAAAATCATGTAGAAAAGAAGGAAGTCAAAGTCTTTGCTTAGTTTATCTTAATTAGATTTTCCATCTGATATTTTCTCCTCCCTGCAATCTTTCTTCGGTCAATACTCTTAGTTAAAAGAACATGGGCCTACTTGTTTAACTGTGTCTCGTTGATTTATATTTCTTCCACTTAGATAACCTACACTATATACAGTTTTCGCTTGAAATGCTTCGTAAATACATCATGCAATAAGATACATTACAGTGAAGTGTAAGATTACAAAAAAAAGAATTGTTACACTCTTAATTTATAAATATTATAACTGTCTTAGATTTGTAAGATCAGGTATTTATTTACTTTTTAAATGTCCAATAATATAAATCGGCCATTTTAATAAAGATATTAGCCTAGTTTGTGTATGAAAAATTAAAAACAATATATTTTATCATTGTTTAACATTTACAAATATAGGTATAGTATTTTTTTTTTATTACTAAAACTCGGAGGGACCTTATCGGTGTAGAGCACTTAGTTGCAGCATTTGTACTCTTTTCCCATCCCTACCACAGGACTAGCTTAGTGGATACCTAGCTCTTTGCAGAAATCAAGTACCACCTGATGCTAAATCTTCTGATATCCTCTGGTGTACATACCTGCCAGCCAAACCACTTTCTCCTTGCAGCTCCCAAAGCAGGGCACTCACAGAGTAAGTGAATTGGGATTTCCTCTTGGTCCTCGTCGCATCTCTTGCACACAGGGGACCTAGATTTTCCAATTTTGTATTGGACCCAACTCAGATTCCCATGGTCTGTGACCAGCTCTACATTAGCTCTGAGTTGATGTTTACTTAAGGGGAGTAGTTCTTAGCCCCACAAATCTCCTGAGTAACCCCACAGTAATTTGAATTTGTTACACCCCAAGGTGCATTCCATTCTTCCCTGCACAACCTGTCTATATGTGCCGTGATCCTCTTGCGCCCCTCCTGAGGCGGCATGCTAACTGCCCTCAGCAACGGTCCTTGAGTTATACACCCTTGTTTTGCTAAGGCGTCAGCTCTCTCATTCCCTATCCAGCCAGAATGTCCTGGATTCCAGGTTAGGTTGAGCGAATGATACTTATACAGCTCTGCTAGAGAAGCTATAGTCTCACCAACCAGCCTAGAGCTGGTACTAGCCCTACCTAAAGCCTTTAGAGCAGCCTGACTGTCCGGGCAAATCCAGATGGTCTTGCCCCTCCTGCCAGACCCTATTATTTCCTCAGCACATAGTTTAATCTCCAGAACCTCCCCCTCAAGAGTTGTAGTCATCCAGGTGATGACAAAATCTGTCTTGGTGTCTCGGTCCTCTAAATCCTGCTCCCACTCCTTCCTTCATCTTGGACCCATCGGTTAACCAGATTTCACTATGCTTGGGTATACACTTCGACCATGCCTCTCTTGCAGGAATATGGATTTTGTAGTTTCCTTTTTCTCTTTTAAAAGACAGTATCTTATCATGAGGTTCTATCCAGAGCTCCTTCAGTGACTCCATAATTTAATTTATAAATTTAATTTAATTTAATTTATAAATATTATAACTGTCTTAGATTTGTAAGATCAGGTATTTATTTACTTTTTAAATGTCCAATAATATAAATCGGCCATTTTAATAAAGATATTAGCCTAGTTTGTGTATGAAAAATTAAAAACAATATGACAAAATTAAACGTCTATGACGTTGGCTACTTGTCTTCCACTGTCCGGTGCAACTTAGCCGGTATGCAGTTTTCATTTCCTCTATCCTAATATAAAGACTTAAGAATGGAAAACCCAACATAAACGCACATGATCGTTGTAGCTGTTATTCCTCTAAGGAAGAGCCCCTGCACGCGGTACAGCATTCTTTAATTGTTTCTTTCCATACCCTGTCCCACCAGACGATTGAGGCAAAGACCAAACTCGGCACCACAATGGCGGAATATATCCAGTTCATCTGTGGTGGATCCAAACCCCATCTCGTGCCTATTGTTCCTCTGCATTATCAGAAAGTAGCTATGGCTTTTATGCACTTATCCTTCAAGTGCTCCTGCCAGAGTAACTTCCTATCCAGAGTAACTGCCAGATATTTAGCGCTCTCAACGTAGCTTATTTTGGTATTAGCAACTCCATCATCTCCAGCGATTAAGTTTTATATCGCCTAGTGAAGATGATTGCCACAAATGTCTGTCCTTGAATGCATAGTGCATTCTCCCTGCACCATGCTTCTGTTACCTTGAGTGCCTCTTGAAGCAGGTCTTTGAGGAACTCTTCAAATGGTCAAGGATAGCTATATCATTACCAATTTGACACCCATTCCACTGAGCGTCCTTAGTAAGCCGTCTACGACAAGGGTCCACAGCAGAGGGGATAACACTCTACCCTGCGGGCAGCCCTCCGAGACCATCCCTGCACCCCATCCAGGATACAGTACTTATACTGTTTTCCAAGAAACTCATAATCCAATTTATAATTCTATCAGAAATCCCGTGATAAATAGCTGCTCTCTTGATGGCCAGTCTAGAAGTACTAATTAAAGCCCCCTCCACATCACGAAAAGCCACATTTAGTATAGTAAGAAAAATAACTTTAAAAAATATTTAAGTTTTATGAAATTGTGGAAACACGTACTAAAATGACGTAAAATGACTATATGTAGTATTCCACAAGTAATTAACTTATAGCATATCTAGTTTAATTAAACTAAATATAGTATTTTATTAGTTAAATAATAAGGTTCAATAATAATTAGTTCAATTTAAAACAAAAGGGCCTCGTGTACACTCTTGGGTTTATAGTTTGTACAAAGCATATCTCGTCCACATTCAGTTGTATGTAGGCCTAAGGATTTATTGACCACTTTGTCTCAATGAAAGTGAAGCTGGACGCCATTAGGTTGAATAAATACTCCGCGAGAGCGTTGCTTTTGCCGATAAACGGCAAAATACGAAGTATAGAGGTTTGGCTTGGAACTGTATTGTTACAAGCGACATTATGAAGCTGTTTCAGTGGCAAGAATTAGATGTAGAAGTACGGATTGAATGGCTAAACTACAGCAAAAAAGTTCATTATAACACAAAATGCATTTGTGGCAGTTTTTTCTACCTTCGGATTAAGTATTGTCTGATTATTCTGTCCCCCAAATTCGTTTTAATAACGGTAAAGAAAAGCTCTAAAGTCAGGAAAAACAAACTTCTAACATTGAGTTAGAAAAGAAACTATACTCACATTAACCTACAGTCAGCTCTGGGTTTTTACAGGCATTCAAAAAAACCACTACCTAAAGATGGTAATTTATTTTTGAGAGTCAAATAACCAAAAACCGAGATGCATATTTTTAAATGGCTTTTCTCTACTTTTCTCTATATTTGCATACCTACTTAATATCGTAAGGGATAACCCACCTATCTCACATCTGGTGTAAAGGAAAACAAATTTTAGTCTTATCTTTTGTTAAATTCAATTAGGCTCTACCAGCTCACTTTAACTCTCCTAATTGTTCTGTTATCAAATTTCATTATAACTTTTGTTAAGGTAAAGTCTTACAGTCAGCAAAATAAATATAGTGTATTTACCATTAGGTTAAGAAAAAAATTAACGCTTATTAACCAGTGGCAAGGAACTGATTCTGTCTTATAGTAGCATTTAGTTAAACACATAACGGAATAATTAGTTTTGATAACTTAAAAACACGTTTAGAAGCAACGAACACTTGAACTGGTTTTGTTTAGAAATATTATTCTTATATTAAATACAAGGCAATTAGGAAGACTTGAGCAATCGAAGGAAGTAGAAAGGATATTAGACAGGACTAAGGTGACAATATAGAAGTGCCATTGTTTGGGTTAAAGCGAAGGATAAAAGTTCCTCTGCACATGCCTGAATACCTACTCCTTTCGGGTGTGAAAGGGGTATTATCGCATATGACATTCCTTTATTTTGCTTGTAGAAAATGTGCAAATACCAGAGAAAGAGAGGGAACAGTAAACTTTGGAAACAATCTATTCTGACACATTCCAATCAATCTAAATATATTGTTATGAAAATTACCAAATAAAACATAACTTATTATTTACGTTTATGTTTGACAAATTGCTTATGTTTACGATTTTGTTTCGTTCAATAAACAAGAAGTGGGCAAATAAAAGGGGTCAGATTTAGTTCAAAGGAAACTGCGTAAAAAAATACTGATGGATTTAACAAAGACATTGTACAATATTTTTAGTCGATGATAACAGAACAGAATAAAATTGTCATGTTATCGTTAGATAATAAAGTGTTTTTAGCTACTCTTTTATAACAGAAACATCTCTGGACAATTTTAATGAATCTTTTCTTATTACAGTAGAAAAAAAGTTTACAATTTTGAATTGTATAACTCTCCCCCTCTCTCTCTGTCTGTCTCTCGCTCTCTCTCTATCTCTCTCTCTCTCTCTCTCTCTCTTCCTCTTCCTTTCCTATTTTCTTCGCCTGAAAACCCCATTTATCCATTTAATTTTCTCTATTCTTCCTTTCATTCCTCATGTGACTTTCGTTCTTTGATGGATTAACCAAAGACATTACATAGGTAAAAAGGTTATTAATTAACAAAAGAAAATATTAAAGACTACTGTTCCCATTACGCAATGAGGTCTTTGTTTTCCTCGCCTGATATAACACTGACCAGTTTTGAAAATTGAAGGAAATTTTCAATATAATTTTAAAGTGTGTTTACAATTAATTTAATTGGATAACTCCTAAAAGTTCCCTACTTTTGAACATCACTCTCTCATTTTTTTCCTTGTCCTTTGTTTTGCTCCTACCCTCTCCCTTCCGTTTCCTGATTCTTTATATCTCCCTCCATCATGTTCATTCTTTTCCCTTACCATTTTCACTTTTTCTCGTCTCTATATCTCCCCATATCTTTCTTTTTCACTTTTAATCTATTTCCTTCTCTCTGTCTTTACTTCTCTCTCTCCCTCTCTCTCTTTCTTTCTCTTTTAAATAAATAAATACAATTAAATAACATTAGGACACTTTTTCTAAAATACGATTTGTTGCATGAGAACAATAGCCTGCATATACTACATATCTTTTCGTCCCTTTTGTGGCTATTCCGTCTAGTTTCATCCCTTTAGTATAAGTTGTAATAATTACATATCTAAATATAATGGCAGTAGTTCAGGGTAGAATTTCATTGTTTCCAACCATTTCTACATTCGCACTCAAATTTAATCCATTTCTGTGCAATAAAAATGACTTTGCACAATATCCTGACGCTGGTGGAATTTACATATAAATTGGAAATCGCAATGAGAGCGAATGAAACAGCTCAAGTAAACAAATATTTGGATGTATTTGGCTAAAATTTAATTTAATGGAATTTCTATTAACCAACTAAATATTGACAGAATAGCCTATGTATGTTGTGGACAGTTATTTGTTGTTAAAACATTGAAAACATGATACTGTTCCCTAAGCAAAGGGAATGGTTTATTCATTTTCTTTTATCTGAGTTGCATTTTATAATAATTATGTAACATGCAATACAAAACCAGAAGATTTGAAAATGTTTATCGAAAAAACTTGTAGTACTTATAGAAGTACTTGTGTAGTATATTATTTATTGGGGAATATTAAGAGAACTTTGAGTTTTAAAATTGATACTGTACCATTACATTTATTTATTGTTTACACGTTTGAAGATCTAATAGTTTTACCTTCAGCTAACTACACTTTCCGTTTTAATAATTTTTTTTTTTTTTTTGTTGGACTACGACCACAGCGACAGTTTTTTTTTACTCGTATATCCAGTTAATAGGATTCTAAACATTTAAAAATTGAAACGCTTTGACCTATGTGTGATTCCAGTAGTGGTATACGTTGACTTTATCCAAGCTAACAAATGAGGGTAGCACAAAAACAAAAGGAATGTCCTATGCTGCAATATAATCAGGAACAATGTTATAAGATCTAACACTGCACACACGGATGTTGTGGAGTGCATGGCTAAATTAAATTTGAATTGGGCTGGGCTTGAAGAGAATGTACCAAATTGGTTAAGGGAATGGTTACATAGGGACGACTTAAAGCAAGAGATAAAATAGAGGAATGCTTCCGAACATGAACTTGACCTCATTGGGCGTATTTGTACAAACATGGAGCAGGAAGAAAAAGCGGTGAAATTAAGGAAGGAGTATGTCCAAGAGAATTTGTAGGGGGTTGAATATATCATATTGGTTTTGTCTAAGGTGGTGATGTTATATCATTTTTTACTTCTTATTAGATGAAGTGAGTCGAACTATCCCTTACTTCGGTTGAGAGATGCATTCTTAATGTATGCGACCCTGGCACAGCGAGCCATACTTGTACCCTAAGTAAAGATCTTATCCTTCACCCTATCCTATCCTTCCTCCTAGAAGAAGGTGTAATGATTAATTATAGGATGTAAGAGGCGAAAGAGATCATTATGACTCAAGTACTTGCCATTATCCTCCCTATATCCTCCGTCAAGGATATATTAGGATTTATCGTCTACTACAGATGTTTTGAATCATTGACATTCGTTGGTTTGTCTAGTGTAAAAACCCATTTTGCAGCATTCACCTTCATAACACATTCAGTTATGGTTTTAAGGTTATCAGAAGGATTCTCTGTTTCAACACACAGTTGAAGGATACGACGCGCCAACGTAAGCAATTATGAATGAGATTAATTCCGTGGTTTTTAAGAAAAGATCATCACTTGTCACTGCTTTTCATCTGTTAATAAGTTTATTATGAACTAGAAGTGAGATAGGCCTACATGTTTAAGTTTAAATATTCCTTAAAATAGGTAAACTCTGTTTAAACTCTACCAATTTGAGTGTTGTAAACATAAACTTTTTGTAACAAAATACTGTAACTAACTTTTAAAGTGGAATATTTGTATAATGGTTTAACCTTTTCAATAAAAATCCGCTATTAAAAGAGATTTAGTCGTTTTATAAAATGTAACAAATTTCGTAAATTCTATCAGAACATTTTATTATGTATATCTTTTTCGGCACATCTAAAAATACATTTCTTTTGCTTAAATTCTTTTGACGGTTCTAACAAAGGTAAAAGACAAGTTTTTATAACTATTACACATCTAAATTTCAAAAATCGTATTTATCACTCCACCCTAATATTCCTAATCTGCTCCAATCCTTCGAAAGCGATGAGAGCGTAATTGGTGATTGCCTTAAATATTTACAAAAATATTACAGGCAGCGTCACAATAAAGGCAAATAATAATAGCAATATTTTAAAATATTTAGACTGAAATATTCGTTATGCAATGAATAACGTCTTTAACACTGAGGATTTATACATTTTTTCATTGCCTCCTGATTTCCATAATAAATAAACATACTTCTAAACTTCAATGAAGAATCGAGACGCAAGTTGGTCGTAAAGTTTTATGTGTGACAAGAGGTATGTTTTTTTTTTTTTTTTACCTTGGGAGCGGGTTTGAATTGCCCGAAGCACTGCTACCTTAAGGTATATTGTACTTACCTCCCTGATCTAGTCAAATAACCCCTTCCCTCTTACCAGGTTTAGGAGTTTCCTGACTAGAGTTTTACCTTCAGCATCCACCAAAGCCGTTCCATCACCAAAGAGGTTGAAGCGCCTCTCAGCAAGTACTCCACATCTGTAAATAATGTGTGTGGCAGTCTCCTGTTCCTGCCCGCACAATCTGCACACTGGTTCATCCTTGTAGATACCCATTTTATGCAAATGTTTCCTTAGTCCACAGTGTCCCGTGAGTAGTCCTGTGGCTATCCTTAATTCCTGCCTAGACAGATAGATGAGACTCTTCTGCAGCCCCAAGGAAGGTCTCCTAAGGGTTAGCTTACTGTGTCTCATCCCTTCGGCCCTGATCCAGTGCTCACAGTGTCTTTCAGCCATCCACCTTCGCACTGTCATCCTGACCATGGATTTGGAAATACCCACCGCAGGTTCCGGTCCAATCAGGGGAGTCGAGGACCCCTCCCTGGCCAGCGCATCTGCGGCTTCATTTCCAAGTATTCCCCTATGCCCTGGCACCCAACCAATCTTGACTTGATTGTGCCTTGCCAGAGCTTGTAGGTTAATTAGGCACTCCCTGACTATGGCCGAGGTGACCACGTGTCCGTTTAGTGCCTTAATTGCTGCCTGACTGTCGGAGAAAATAGCAATCCGGGCCCCATGTGTTTCCCTTCTTGCTATCTCTCCCAGACAGGCATTTATAGCATATACTTCGGCCTGAAAGACAGAGGTATGCCTCCCCAAGGAAAAAGCTTGTTCTACCCTTGGGTTTTTACAATACACCCCCGCTCCAGTGCCGAGGTCCATCTTGGAGCCATCTGTGTACCAGATCTGAGCTCCCGATGTTAATGTCCCCGACCATTCCATCATAGTTTGGTGGACCTGGTCAGGTGCAAACATTCGAGTAATGTGGTCGCTGCCCATTTCCAAGACGGGTTCTTTGACCACACCCTCGATACTCATATGTCCCGAGACATCTGGGAGGTTAGCCCAGTTGCTCGAGTTGCGCAATCTCCATGCCGCTAGCCTCGCCTCTCCCCTAAGGACAAGCTCAAGGGGAGGGAGGTTAAGCATTACTTCCATTGCTGCGCCTGGTGTAGTTGACATCGCTCCCAGTGTGCACAGACAGGCCAATCTCTGGATAGAGCTCAGTTTAGCTCTTGTCTGTGCCTGGTTGGCCTTTGTCCACCACACCAGAGCTCCATAGGTAATCATAGGTCTTATCACCCTCAGATACATCCAGTGCATCATTGATGGCTTCAGTCCCCATTTCTTACCCACCATTCTTCTCACAGTCATCAGTGCCCTTTTGGCCCTGTTAACTGTCCTCTCAAGATGTGGATTCCAGGTGAGTTTCCTGTCCAGAATAACTCCCAGGTACTTCACCTCCCCCACAAACTCAAGGTATTCACCAAACAAGCGGGGCATCCTGGTCGTCAGATCTTTTCGCTGTCTGGTGAAGTTAATGAGAGCAGTCTTTTTTGGATTTACCCTAAGGTTCTCCTTTTTACACCACTCTTCAATCAGTCGTAGAGGATTTCTGATTACCTCAAGGACTGTATCAGGGAATCTGCCCAGGATCAGGACAACTATGTCGTCCGCATATCCTAGACAGAAGTACCCCTGTTCATTCAGGAGTTCAATAAGGTTGTCAACCACTAGGCACCACAACAGAGGAGAGAGAACCCCCCCCTGTGCACAGCCCAGACTTGTCTCCGCCCTTCTGACCTCCCCTGCCACCTCTACAGAAATGCTTCTGTTTGTTAACATGGAACTTATCCAACCACAAGTGGTCACATCCACTCCATGACGTCTTGCACCACTTACCATCGTCTCCACTGAGGGGTTATTGAAAGCCCCTTCAATGTCGAGGAAGGCACCTATGGCACAACCTTTCTTAGCGATCATTTGCTCAATCCTACCAACCACTTGATGGAGAGCTCCCTCGCAAGATTTCCCCGGTTGGTAAGCATACTGGTTCCAATGCAGTGGTTTGATAGCCAACGCACCCCCCCTAATATGCCTATCAACCAGTTTTTCAAGTCCCTTGAGAACAAAGGACATGAGTGTGATAGGTCTGTATCCTTTCCCTTCCGATTGGTTACCGGTGGGCTTAGGTATAAAGACCACCTTACTAGATTTCCAGGCTGCCGGCACATGCCCTAGAGCAATGCTTAGCCTGTATAATTTAGTAAGTACCAGCACCAGCATATCCATTCCCTGCTGCAGCAGCACAGGATAGATCCCATCTGGACCTGGAGATTTGTAGGGTTTAAAAGTGCCAACAGCCCATCTTACCCTTTGTGGAGTTACTATCCTCCTTGCCACTTCCCAGTCCTCCCTCTTACCACGTCTTGTGGAGAGTTTGGTAACCGGTTCAGTGTCTGCTCCCCCAAGTTTCCTCAGGGTACTGGAAGGGAAATGTGTCCTGATTAATTCTTCCACAGTTTCCCCTGCCGTTTTTGTTAAATTTCCCAGTGGGGTTCTTAGCATCCCCACCGGGTTAACTGGATCCTTAGAGAGCACTTTATACAGTCGTGCCCCTTCCCGAGTTTCGTCAATCTCATGACAGAACTCCTTCCAGGACTTCCTGCGCGCTTCTCTAATTGCCCTGTTGTATTCGGTTAGTGTTTTCCTATACAGGTCCCACTCCCCGTTCTTTTTTGCTCTATTAAAGAGTCTCCTGGTGGTCTTCCGAAGTTTAGCTAGCTTCTTGTTCCACCATGACGGATCCCCTACTTTCCTCCCCTCACTGAGAGGGCAGTTATCGGTAAAGGATTCTATTATAGCCTCGCCAACCAATGTGGCAGAGTCTTCTAGCTCTCTCCTCCCACCATACTCCAATCCAGCCTCCTCAATCCGAACACCCAGGTCCCTCCTGTAGGAGTCCCAGTCTGTTCTTCTTGGATCCCTGGTTGGGCGAAGCATGGCTGGATTTAGAGAGATATTATACCTAATATGTCTGTGATCAGAAGAAGATGGTTCATCCGACACATGCCAATTTAGTACATACCTAGCCATCTGGTTCGATGCCACCGTAATGTCCAGGACCTCCTTTCTGGCCCTAGTGACAAACGTCGGCTCTTCCCCCTGATTTAAGACTAGTAAATTCTTAGAGCTAAGATAAGCTAAAAGTTCCTCACCTCTAGTGTTTGTACCTGTACTACCCCACGAAGTGTGATGGGAGTTAGCATCCATCCCCACCAGCAGCTCCTCATCCACAGCCCCGCAGTGCTCGACCAGGCTCCTCAGCTCTTGTGTTGGTAGAGCCCCCGCGCAGTCAAAGGGGAGATATGCCGTGGCCAGGTTCAGCCTCTTCATCCCCCCCTCCGCCCGCAGCTCCACTGACACTGCTAACAAATCCCTGCAACAGAAGTTCGTTAGTACAAAAGCACACAACCCCCTCCTAACCAGGATACACGTCCTGGGAACACCGGAGTCCTTATCATACAACAACTTACCTCCAGATGTCGCCAGCCCGCATATTTTTCCTCCAGAAATCCATGGTTCCTGGATGAGCACCAAGTCCACCTCTCCCCTGTCCAGCATCCTACACACGACAGCACTGGCCGCCCTGCTATGCTGTAGGTTCACTTGGAGGATCTTGATCATTTTTTTCCTGCTTACTCTGCAGTTGCCTGGGTTCGCAGAGCAGCCCCAGGACTAGAGAGCACCTTGAACGTGACCTGTCTCAGCCCCACGTTCACCCTCAGGTTGTTGTTTCGCAGTGCCCTGAGGGAGCCCTCTCCTATGTACAAGATCAGGGTAAGACCTGCATCCTCCCTTTTCCTGGCAATCACCTTCCAAGTATCCTGAACAACCCCAGGGTTCTGGGTTTTGACCACCTTCAGAATCTCTTCCGGCTCCTTGTCATTGTAGGGTTTGGGCACCCACATTGACACCTTTGCGACGCAAAAGATCTCCTTGGGTGGCCCTGCCCTCAACTTTACCCCCTCGCTCAGGGTGAAGCTTGGCAGGACCCGAAGGACCCACTCCAGGCTCTCCCGTGAGGAGCATACGACATTTAGAGCTCCCCTCTCTAAGTATGCTGTCCTAAAACCTCTATCCCCACTCTCCGCCTCAGCGGACAGCAGTTCCGAGAAGAACAGCTCCTCCAGCTCCAACGCCATCTCTTCCGAGAGTTGTCTCTCAGGGTAACTAACTGGGACAATTGCTAGTTTTTGCCTGAGGGTATCGCCGTATGTGCCCGAAGACACTCCAGCGTCCCCCCCTTGTCCCAGTTTCACCTTCTTCATTCCTCCCTTCACTGGAGAGGGGTTGGATGTCTCACTCCTAGGCCTTTTTGACGTGCTGGGGTTTGGCGCTCTAGGTTGCTTTCTTCCCTGTTGCACCTCCCTCCTCACAACATCCAAGCCCTGGACTTTGGCAGACTCAGCTCGGTTTTGGCCTCCCCTCCGTTTTTTCAGAGTTGTTGGCCCTCCCGCTGCTCTCGCCTGTTCTTTTCGGAGCCTCCTTCTGGCCGCTCCACTCATTCGCTTTCTCCGTAAAGAGAGCGTACTCAACTCTGCAGCCACTTCACCGGTTTCTGCAGTCGGCAGCTTGACAGCCGCCCCCGCACCCCCAGTGATGGTTGCCGTTGGCATCTCTGCTACAGACCCACGGTTTGCCAACTCATTGGCTCCCGCCGTCTGTGCAGTCTCAAAATTATCTTTTGTACTTGTCTGGTCCATAAACGTCCCACGAGTATGGGGGAAATAAAAGGTCGACCAGAGCAGAGCCCCCATTGCCCTGGCAAGACAACATACAATGAGGTTTTGTCTGGTTCCTCAAGGGGATCGTTTGGGACTGCATTTTATACCCTGCAGCCATTCATCCTTCGGCACGATGCCTTCCACCTTGGATTGGGTATTCAGTCACTGACCTTGAAGTACACCCCAAGTTCAGGACATTATTAACTGCTCAGATGAACAGCCTGCTTTACTCTCTTTTTTACAACTGTGTCGTTTGGGCAGTTTCCCGCCCCTACTTCACTGTCGCATTGCCCTTGGTTCACCCGGGAGGTGAGAGTAGCATTGTGAGGACTTAATTCCCAACTACCCCAGTCACCCCGGTCAGAGCACTCGGTTATTTCTACCAAGCCCAACCGGTTGACTGACGAGGAGGGATAATTCCTCACCTTTGAACCATAGCCTTGGTCCAGGCCTGCATATTCAGAAACCTTCCGGAATCCTTATTCACAGGTAACCTACATTTCTGTAGGCCGTCCCACTATCCGCCACCTGTGGACCCGCCCGGTTGCTCAGGCCAGCTTGCCGGGAAGAGGTATGTTACGACACTTGCAAACAAATGATCGAATGACGTTCCATTTAGCTTTACGCCCTAATGATTGATAACGTTTCACTGTTCGTCTTTGTTTGGATTTATTCTTGAAGGAGATTCACTAACGAAGTCAAGTAAAATATAGAGGTTTAATAATTTACTATTTTGTTTCATAGGATAATTTAAAGTTCACAGTATATGAGACAAATATAAATAATTGTTATCAGGTTTAATATTATAGACGTTTCATCTCCATTTTGTTTTTCTTCAATTTGTATTGCGTAGTTGCAGATGTACATGTCTATATACTTAAAATTAACGCGCGTTTTACCTTCCAAGTGCACTTGATGTTTATATTAAAATATACAAATATTATATTTCAATAAGCAAATATTAGGCAAAGAAATCTAAATATTAAAACCTAATATTTTACAAATTAATTCAAAAAGTATTTTTTAATAATTTTCTTGACTACTATCATTACAATGATTATCATGATACCAAACCATAACAATCGCAATAATTCTTCTTTTTTCATTGTGCTCTTGTTTTATTCTTTTATAGTATCTTATTTTTGTCTAAAGCTATGGTATTTATTAATTTAACAATTATAATGATTTTTCGTTTATATTACCGAACAACAGTTTTAAATTTTGGTTTCGAATTTTAAAATTATGAATGGTTTTTATTTTTCATACGATATCTTATATATTTTAATCTTCTATCTCTTACGAGTTACGTATCTTGATGCATTGTAATTTATCCCAGGGGCGCAACCTCTCGCACGTGATATTCTCCTCTCTTCTGAACCACTCGAGGGCAAGTAAAGTCATCATTATTTTCTGTTGAATTCGCCACAATTATTCGGCCCGATTTCTGCTAAATCTCATCGTATGGCTGTTTAGTATAACCAAGATTAAAGTTGAAACACAAAACCTCCAGTAATAGAATATCGTTAGGATCACAACTACTTCGTCAGAACGACTAAGTACCCTACTCTCTTTCGTAAACGAAAAGGTAAGTACCCTGCCCATAAGGAGAACTACTCGTTACACCACTTGTAAAGTGTTGGATGAAGAAGTGTAGATGGGTTTAGATAGGGTTGAGAAAAGAACATTATATCTCTTTGTAATAGGAATAGGGCAAAATTATAGTATCACCTCGATAGAGTCGATTTGTATCGCCTTCTGTTAGTATTATCTAGATGCAGATGCTCATGCCTATGTGCAAGAAAATAACTCGATTTTTCGCTCTCTTGTGTTCTAGTAGCATATATTATAATATTCTTAATAATAAATACTGTTTAAACAATATTGAGCAATACAAATCTAAGCATTAAAACGTAAGGCTTAATAAATCAACTAAAAACGTATTTCTTCATGATGATCATCAGTAACACAATCATCAAAACATCATAATCTCTATTAACGTTTTTTTTTATCTGTAATTTGTTTTATTCTTCTTAATAATCTTTTTCTTCAATTTAACAACGATCTTTATTTGTTGCATATATTGATTTGTTGAAACTAAAGAAATCGATAATTTTCTTTCAATTTTAAAAGTAACAATGGCAATTTTATTCCTGTTTGATAATGCTATAATTGTATATATATATATATATATATATATATTTCACACACCTGTCATTTAGGAGTTACGTACAATATCTTGAATAGGTTGCAATTTATCTCAGGAAC
Source organism: Prosapia bicincta (assembly GCA_036971475.1). NCBI lineage: Eukaryota > Metazoa > Arthropoda > Insecta > Hemiptera > Cercopidae > Prosapia > Prosapia bicincta. The sequence goes on from JBAIZL010000001.1 coordinate 388,782,346, forward strand.
GCTACTTTACCCACGTAACATTTTAATCATTTTCTTTCCCACTTGAGGGTAAGCAAAACCCCCAAAATTAACCCTTGTCTCTCATGTACTCCTACATGATATTTATGTTCTCATTGTAGGCAATTGAGACGTAATTATTGAATCGCCTAGGTATAGTCGTTGGAATGAACCTGCCTTGATCAAAGATGTGGAGAGTTACTCGTTTCTCCTCCTTGTGTGAAGAGATGTAAAACAGGATAAATAGAACTAGACAAGACGAAATGAGACGAAATGGCAAGGTATTGGCAATAGATTAGTATTGGGAATAGAAGAGAGTTATGACATCGAGTGCGCAGAATTACGTAAGAGTAAACTTGAACTAAGGCTACGTACACATAATTACGTAGCAACATAGCGTTGCAAGGCTCGTTACAGCACTTCTTCAATGAAGAGCGTAGTGTTAAACGATACAATATTTTTTCCAATAATTGTAGGTGTAAACTGGAATAAAGGGCGGTCTAAACTGAATCATGTAAACGGTTTATTTTAAACCATGGAAACATGAAGTGCGCTGCAGTTGCGCGTTCGCCCTCTGAACTGCGTCTCGCATTACGACAAGCCTGTAGTTGAAAGCGCCCATTTGTTCTTTAGTATTTAAATACAGGCGTAGTACGCGCGTTGCAAAGCTGTCATGTGCACGCAGCCTTAGATATAACAACCTTCACTATGGTTAGATATCTCATTTGTATATAGGAAGATTAAGGTTAATATTAAAAAATTAAAGGAACTACAATATTAATATTTTAATTCCAAAATAAAAATAAAATATAAAATATACTGTATGGAAAGATTTAGTGAAATGCCAAAAAAATATTCTATGCTTTATTTGGTCCTAATTAATCTTTTTTTGCGAACTCATATTAATTAAAAGAGAAAAACAAACTAAAACTTCCAAGTGTAAATTTATTCTATTAAATTTTACAAATTTGAATAAAAATTTTTACATTATTGGTTTTGATTTTAATAAAACTGAAATTCAAACCAAGTTTTCTTTAAAGGTGAATCGGTGTTTGATATACTTGAATAGTTAGAGGCAGGCATTTTTCATGTAGCTTACTAAATTGTTGTCATTTAATCTAAGTATTTTTCCGTTGTATACCCTTTTTTGCTAATACGATATCTTTTCTTTGACCCTCTCCTTCTATTGTCTAAACACTTGAACTATTTCGTTGTGGATGGACAATATTTAAGTGAACGTAATAATTATTTACAAATAAATATTGAAGATGAATAAGACAAGAAATCAACTATGAGAATAATTATATTGATAATGTATAAAAAATATACATATATAATTAAAAAGTTAAAGAAGAAAACGTGTGATAAGGAAACGGATAATGGCTATGATAATCATGATAGTTTGACCATGATGATGATGAAGAACATGATAATATCGATAAACATTCTCAACATAATAAAAAAATATCAACGTTTTCTATTCCAAAATAATCTTGTTTTATGTTATCAGTTAAAATGTAATGAGTTTATTACTAAAAACAAATGTCACATTACAAGATCTGTTTCTTTAAGAAGAAGTACTTTTACACAAAGAAGTAAATTCTTACATTGCTCAAACAATGCAAGATTGGAAGTGTTGAATAAACATTAAATTTGACGTTATATTTACGTATCGTTTAAACGACCTCCGAAAGAGTAGTCTGTCATAATAATGTAAACAAATGTCAGCTAATCACTGCTTTAAATAGATTAGAAAATGACAAGCATTATCTGCGTTTACATTACCGATCAGTACTTCGTTGTAAAACACATAAAACAAGAAAATAAGTTACATATATTATTTTAAATGTTAATTCTTACTTAAATCAACAAAAAAATTCATTTTAGTTTATATTTTTTATATAATTATATTAATATAAATATGTATATATATATATATATATATATATATATATATAAGAATGAGAATATTAAGAGGTAGAAAACGAATTTTTTTACAATTTTCCATTTTCCTTTTCATATATGGTACTGGACTATTATTTTCTTTTGTTATTAATTATACGCATTTTTCTTCATTGTTTTGTAATGTCTTTTCGCTTTCCTTTCGCATTATCAGCTTGTTTGATAACGTTATTCTAGTTTGTTTGTCATTTTCTTCTTTTAGAACATTATTTATGATATTGTGTGGTTTATGGTGAAATATAAGGTTATAAAAAGGATCATATAGATCTTTGAGACGTTCATTCTAACTATGGAATGTTGGCTCAGTGCCAAAAAGCGCTAGACTCTCATGAACAGAGATAAACCGTTCAAAACGGATTTAGACATGAACAATTGAATAAATGTTCAAAAAAAAAAAAACTATATATATATATATATATATATATATAGCGAGAGAGATAGAGAGAGAGAGAGAGTGAGAGAGTGTGTAAGGTAATAGAAGGAATTTAAAAACATTCCGAGTTAACTGTCTATATATATCGAGACAGTAAAATCTTGAAGAAGAATGTTGAAGAGAAGCAAAGCTGAGATGGCAGAGCGAAGCAAGCTACAGAACTAGTACAGTACTACTCCGCAGCTACAACGAAACTGAGTGACGAACGGGATTTTAACGTCGGATTGGCAACAAGGGTCACCCATACAGCAAGATGTGGAATACCCATTCGCTGAGGCAGCCGTAGCCCTTACTCCATCTGGCCGATTTCATCTACGTAGAATTCTATTCTGTTACAAAATAAACTATAGTTCTAAAATAAGGTCTAGTTGTTATTTAGTATAAAGTCTATGTCGACATATAGACCTCCACCGCTTACTGACCATATCTGTTACTGAAGGTGTATTGAGATGTAAAAGGCCAATGAAACCAACGGAAAATGAACATATTTTTATCACTTTTTTATTTTCTCGTGATTTTCTACAGTAAGTTAGAACTATTTTCTCATCTAGTACTCTCTACATACATCGAATACCGATATAGATCCCTAGTTAGAATTCAATGCGAGGGTAGAATAGGTTGCATGACAATAGCAATAAAATGCGCTTATCACAAGGGTATTGAAGGATCAGATTATATTAGCATATTGTCAACGTGTGTAATCCTGCATAATATCGGGACACTGATTGGTTGCTGGGAGTAACAATCGAGGATTATTGGGGGCGCGTAATCTGGTGTTTGTACCCGTGTTAAATGTTTGATTTGTTACATGATTTTTGTATATTGTAGTAAAATGTTTCCATAGTTTTCATAGTAAAATGTTTAAAATACAATTCAGAACTCGTCAGAGATATTTACTTTACGTTTAAAATTTTACGTTTCTGTCAGTAGCTCGTAATTTATGAGCACTATTGTGGCAAGATTGTACAGTATTACCTGGATCTAAATACAGGTTTATTTCCCCCTAGTTATTGAGTAGAGCGCTGGACTAGCAAATGGCACATCCTGAGTTAGATTTCTGGTAGCGTTAAATAATTTCTTTGCATTTATTCAACCTCCAGATCAACGTAGAGTATAAAATGAGTTCCTAATGCCAAAACAAAGAGAATTTGGGTAGTTAAAACATAACGCTATCCATGTTATGTATTATCATTAGAATGTTTTAACCCGTCTCTCCTGTAATAGGTTTCTAGAGTAGGGGAATCATTTTAACTGTTTTAATTATTATTGGTAATATTATTTTGGGTTGTTCACTTACCTTTATTATATTTTATAGTTTGAACATTGTAAACAATTGTTTAGCTCGAACCAAATGGATATTAGACCTTCGAGGATCACGTATTTCCAGTTGCGAATTTATATTTCATATCATAATAATATAATTATACTTTTGACCATAAAACAGCTAATTATAAATCGATAGTTTTCATCAGCGAGTTTACACCAGTTTATCCAGCTTACTTAAGAATTATCCAGAATTATCTACTCTGGAATAATTTGAAGAGCCAATAAAACTCTGGGAATATTCTCCTTAGAGCGATCGATAGGAGTGATGCTACTTCATTCTTTTACTCCCTGCAATCGATTTATCTTCCAACTTCCGACTTTTTCTTTTTAGGAACTGGAAGAACGTCTCTAAAATTATGATATTAACAGGATGTTATTAGCTGAAGAACTTCATAAAATCGTTTTGGGCGAGATGGCAGAGTTAGAGAGGTTTTCTAATCTTTATACGATTTTATATATAATGTTTTTTCCATCCTACTACTTCTACATTAGTTACTTTATGCACCCCGTGTAATCATAGCATGCAGAAACTACCTGATTGTTTTACAGTGACCTACTCTAATACTCAGTCATCCATTCTATAACCAACACAGAAAACAAGTAGCATCCTGAAAGTTTTCAGTATGAACTCTGTTATAATTGAAAGAGTAGGAGAAAATGGTTCATTATTATAAATATATTTCTGAATTGTGAAACTTTAGCTTTTTAGTGTTACACTTTATGTAACTATAAATTATAATTTTAAATTTGGGATGTTGAAGATGAATTTGTTATTGGAATGCTAAAGTTAAAATCCATGGTTTCAGTCGTTCTGCGAAATTAGAAAAGAAATAATAATTACAATAAATATTATTCAATTTTTTATTCATAAATTTATTTTTTTCAAATTGTAATATATTTTTATTGTTTGACTAAAGAAGTGTTTTAAAAGATTTTAATAAGTCAAAGAAGAGGTATTTTGACAAATCTACCCATGCTCTTACATACATCTAAAAATATTTGGATGATTTCGATGCATGAATCCATAATGTATATAGTACTACGACACAACGTAAATTATTCTTGGCGTAATTTTAGTAAATATATATATATATATATATATATATAGTAACCCACCGGTATATTTTAAATACGTTTACTTAGATTTAGGAGTTTAAACGAATTTGCAAAGTTATGAGCTACTTTTTGACCTTTCCTAACACTATTAATAAATAATAATTATAATTATATCTCTAATATAAGCTCAGTTCACAGCTATGTTTTTATATAAATATTGATTTTTTTATATTGAGTGCTTAAAGGGATAACGTTTAAAACACCAACAATTAATAGAGCCAGTAAGTAACAAAGTATAGGAAAATCAGTAATACATAAACGACGACATTTCAAAACAGGTGTTTAAATGAATTTTAAAACAAATTTTAAATACAAACAGCCGATGTATTTTCTAGGGGTTTTACAAATCGCTTATTATTATGCATAGTTTTTTTTACACCCTAGTAAATATCATTTACTATGATGCATTCTCATAGTTTTAAGGAATAATCAGAATTCCCTCTATTTCGTTGATGTTTATTCGTGGTGGAAATATTTTACTTTATGTAATTTATGGTAAAGCGGATTCATTTCTAAAGTTATTGTCAGTTTTTTCAGCCAGTTTTGCATTGCAATTCTTATGCTGGCGTTCTTCGGATGGTCGCCATTTTCATGATTTATACATTTCTATCGTAGTTGGTAAGTATTGGATTTTTATATTCCTTTCCCTGTAAAGTTTTATATTTGTGCATTTTTATTCAATAGACCCATCAATCTATCACTACTTTTAATAAAATCGTTTAATTTTCGGTATAGCCGTATTATTTTGTGTTTGGCTTTTTTGATAAACTATATATTTTTTTAAATTTTGAATATTTAAATTTGATTACGCATTTAATTAGTTTGTTGCTAATAGGAATATATATTTTGCAATGGATTTATTACAAACCTTTTGCCTTTATAATTTCAAACTCGTGATATTAGTTTATTTGCCTCAATGCTCTCTACTAAAGTTTCGTTACGTTATTTCTGAAAGAATCATAGAAAGTCATTACGAGTCACTTCACTACATCCGTTAATGTCTTCACCAAACGAATACACATTGCTTGATAATTAGGATGCATTTAAATTAAAGGAAAGATAGAACCACCAGTTCAAATGTAAGGAGGGGTGGGTCTATCTAACTATGCAAATTGCCAAGAGATACATGATTGGAGTAACTGGGATTTTTAGATTATTTTTTTAACGTTACTTCTATTAATTCCAGTCCTTGTTTCTATTGTGGTTCTGATATGGTTGTATTGCATACATGATTTTATTGAATGCTCCTAGGAAAATGCATTCAAACAATACGAAAGTTAAACAGTTATTCATATCAGGCCCTTAATATGTACAAACATTTTTATTTATTGAACATTGAAAAAGATACGTTTTATTCGTCTAATTTTCTGATGCAGTCCTTACAAAATAAAATGTCTGAATGTTAGTTAACTAATACTTGCCACAGTGATTATATTAATTTATTTTATTTGCAGTTGTTTTATTGTTTGTTATTTATGAAATGTTTATAATGAAAAAGTAAATTTATAGGCTGCTTCCTGTTTACAGGTATTTACTAATTTACTTGAACTAAAAATGTATTTAGGAAAACTAGTTTAGTTTACGAATATCTGACATCATGTTTATAGTTTTATTTGCTGTCAAAGAAACATTTTTAGAGATGAAAAAGCTTCAGAAAAAGCTACTAAATCTATCTGTTTTGGCTAAACTCTTGGACTAGAGTGAAACACATGTTCTGAGTCATTTCATATAGTTGAATGTTTAAAATGTTAATACACAATTACGATACACTTTCATCAGACTTGATGAAGCCAGCCTCTCTAGCCCATGACGGTTCTCGATTGGCTCCAAAATATTAAATAGGCCGTGGGGAACTATCGGTACCAAAACATTTTGGGATCGTTACTCCTTACCTCAAACTCTAACTTGCTCAACTCAGGCGACTTGAGTTATCAGGATCGTAGTCCTTGTGGCACTAGCATGTTATAGCTCATAGGCATTACGGTAGATACCTGACCTATCATTGGATCGATCCTGGGACAATTCTCCTACGAGGAGACTACGGTCACGCCTATCCTTCCAAACTACCAAAGAAGAATCCTCTCCGAATGTTCCGATTTAGCATCAACCGATTAGTTTGGTTCATGTAGTGCAATTGTACTTACTTATCCACCTATGGGTTTTCCTACCGGAGCCTCAGACAATCATAAAACTGCTCACTAGTTGTGAGCTGATAACATGTATATGTAAAAAATAAGTCCTAATTATGAGTCATTTGAACTTATTGTCTAGTTTTTTCTTGCTTTATTTGTAATATAAATGCCCCGCCATTCTGATTAATCAAATCGTAACATCGCTTAAACATTAAATTACTAAAGTACTTAATTGAAAGCAACCAGAAGTGGCTCCGACGCAAAGATATATAGCGAAGTGGTGTATTTGTGTTTTCAATTTGGAATGCAATCACTGTCATTTGTTTTGATTACCCTATAAATCCTGCGGGATGAACGTAAGCTATCCCAATCCAGACCAATTGGGAGTAACTTGAATCCTGACTACAAATAACGATCCTTGCTTGATATATCCGTAGATCTTTCAACTTAAGCGAGACAATAATGGTGTAGTGCAATTGAGTCTCGCGTAGAGAAATAGAACACCTGCAGTATTTTACTTCTCGTTAAATGGCGTTTTTCGTTCCTGGAAAAAACGTCTATCGAAGATATTCTTCAGAATTTTGCTAATTAAAATTTTGCAGTCTTAGACGTTTGTGATGAGCTTTTCCCAACCACAGATACCATGGGTTTCTGTTTATAAATAATCGACCACTTCTGCATTCTGACTTTGGAATGCGGAAAACTTAATTATCTTGAAATACATCTTCAGCTAATTTCTTGTGATATTGAATTGTTTGGGCAGTAAATATGTAGCTGACCATATGTGAGGAATATTTTAAACTGTAAGTTTTTCAGATGTACAGAATTTTTTTTTAAAAGACCTAAAGATTGTTTGTTACGGTAAATAAAACAAAATCGATTAAGAAACTAAAACGCATGAAGAAAGTGAAATAGTAACCAAAAAATGTTGGAATTATACAAATAAGAAAACTATGAAAACGTGTGGAAAATTTTCAATTTTTCCAAAGGGAATAATCTGTTACATCAATTACTCCCTTAGTCTTCTTCTTCGACGATGTATAATAATGCATGTTTCTATTATAAAGGCCTTTACTTTTAAAGGGCGATCGAAAGGTTGCCAGAATCAATGTGATAAGGGACGTTTTCTCAGTTCCTCCTGGCGTATGCAAGAATAATTCTTCCCAACTTCGTCATTTATGGATGCATTGTGCAATCATCAATACTTTTTTGTTCCCGTTTTCGTTTTGAAATGCTAGATTAAACATTAGGGGAGATCACCGTTGTCGTAATTCTGTCCACGCTGTAAATCCACATCAAATGAACTGGGGTAATTATCGGCATTCCCAAATAACCTGAACTTTCAATTCGGAGAGTTGCGCACTTCAATCACGTAATATTAACATTTAAGTACCTCGATTAAGGTGAATATTTATATCAGATTGTATAAAAAATCTGAATGCGATGTAAGTGGATACGTTTCTTATTCATATTAAACAATGTAATAAGGAATAAACAACTCTTCGTTTATGACGCCGGTTGTCGTTATCTACCTTGACAAGTGTTCCCTCCTTTGCGGCAGATGACACGGTTCTTGTATCTGAAGGAAAATAAAGTGATAGGTTTAAACCTATTTACATCCCCCCGTTTTTTCTCTTTTCTTTTTCTTCCCCCTTCTATTTCACAATTAAAAACTTACTTTAAAATACTAAATATAGCAAGCACATAAAACTGTCTAAGCTAGTCTAAATTGTTATAATTTAGATTTAAGTTTTGTAATAGGATCCTATGATGTTGATAAATTCATAGCAATCAAAATGTACACAGGAGTGTTATTTTAGGTCTCTTGTAAAATTAGGTATTTTTGTTTATTTTTGTGATATTATGTTAATGAACAAAATGTTTACTTTAACATAGATTAAAAATAACATCTACAATTTATATAGCGAGCGGGTAGCGGCTACTCCTTCTCCTTCAAAGCGGCTGATGATCTACTTCAGATAAGCTACGTTTCTCAAAAGATCCCATAACTACCTCATTCCTGATCCCTACCGGATTCTATCCACCCTACCTTCTTCTGTTTACTAACCGCTTTAACCGATAGATACTACCTCGTGACATAGATAGATAGTGTGTCTGTTCTAAGCATTCGACCGCGTACAAATGATATAATGATCTTCAATAAACTCTCCTTAACATGTATTATATGCGTTCCATATTTGTGAATATAGATTATTTCTAAATTAAGAGTGTTAGAAGTATTACTGATGATTAAAAAATAACGCCTTAAATTAAATTATATGCATATAATTTTACCAAACAGTAAAATGTATTAGTTTGAGAATCGAATGATAAATTCCAGAGGGCGGGATAAAAGCATATCTACGAAAGGGAAAGGATGGGATTAGATAAAACCGTTACAATATGAAGACTGTGCACAACTATACTCTACAAAAGTTCAGTCAATAGATACAAATTCTAGAAGAAGCTCAATATCTAGCATTCATTCATAGAAAAGGTGATAGCTTGTATATACCTCCTAAACCCCAATGTGGATTTAGATAGATGCCCATTTTCCTGAACTTTTCTCAAATTTCGTTTCCATCGTATTATTATACTCTACGATATCTTCTACCGTTTTTTCCACATATGTTATCATATTTTCAATATAAAGTTCAATTTTATTATATTTGTTGTTAATTTCTCAACTATATTTAGGGGTCAAATCTGGATACACTTTGGGGTAATTTGGGAATTTGAATGTTTCTATTGTTTAAGGAGAAATTTTGTGTTGTTAGGATGACAAAAAGGGGCTGACTTTATATTCAAGCTTAATGTTATAAATTAATTAGTTATATTCTTCTAGTTTGGATAGGGTTGTGAAATGTTTTTTTAACAAATTTGGGCTAAAATTTAGAAATATTAAACTAGCAAACCTAGGAAATTAGTGAAAATATTTTCTGAAAAAATTTAGTCTCAATACAAATATCAAAAATGGTATGAAAATTGTAGGCTAAATTAGGAGTCTACGGTGTTCCTTGAGGATTGAATCGCGGTGAACTCACTAGTGTTCGGTTTTAGAGAAGCCCCTAAAATGACATTTAATTATTTACATTAAAAAAAAAATTACGCATCTATAGTAATAACGGCGATTGACACACCTATTGGTGACTGTTTTAAGTTCACGTCACTTAACTTGAACAAAAAGTTTAAATATTTTGTGAAACGGAGCCGAAATAGGATTAGTCGGAAGAGCATCTTACGACCCAGAGTCTAAACTTCTTCATCGTGATGAGGGTTTTTGGCGTACATTTTATGCCACAATTAAATCTTATCTTTTCTCTAGTTCCCATAAAAGTAAACAATATTTTTATTGGCCAAAAGTATTGTAAATTTGTAGAATGTTAGCAAGTAGAAATAAAATTTGTAATTTCTTTAAAATGTTGATGTTTCATTCAAGCACTAAGCAGATTTCTTAAATAACTGTCATTCTGTTCACATTCTTATTATTTATATTCACCAAGTGGTCTTTGAATTTATAAGGTATTTATATTAATAACGAATTTTTTTCATTTGTTTGTCAACTGGAAGTTTGAATGACCTAAACAGGCAATCGATACTTAGTCCCTCGGGTATATGAATAAGCCTCCGCCTTTCAAAAGGAATTTTCGGTTCCCTTAAGAAGGAGTACAAAGTTGTTCACCCGATGTTTTCAAAACTACTCAATTCAAGTTTTTATATATAAAACTAAACGCTGGCATTTCAAGGCCGTCCATTCTTTTCACTTCACTCCGCCTAGTTGTCAGCAATATTCTCAACTTTATAAATATAATCCTAGCTCTTACTTTAGTTAGGTATCCAAATTTTTACTATAAATTTTCTGGAAACAGAATGCTTGAAGAATACAATGGAAAAATTTCTCGTGGGATTAAATATGAAAACGGACTAATACTTATTTCAGTTTATACCGATAAGGAAATGGGTTTTTTTACTTTTCAAGGCAGTAATTTAGAAATCTCTCAGGAAGAATAAAAATCTTTAGGCTTTATCTAATCATTTTTTCAATAAAATAGTCTGCGAAATTGCATTTTCCATTTCAAATTGAGTGTTATTAGTTTAACGTTTCCTCGTGGGCGATATGTTTACAGCTCTGCTCTTGTTCCATAAATCTAACTTTCCAACTAAGCTGAGTTGGTTGTTTTGGTTTCTCACATAAATATATTTTGCGTTTACAGAAATATGAAGAGATAAAAATAAACTTCGGCATACAGTTTACGCCAAAAGCTCTCATCATGATGACAAGTTTTATGCTCTGCAACAGAAGACGCTCTCTCGCTAAACATAAACGGAGGCTTGTAGTGTGTCGGCTGTTTCACAGATTATTTGTATTTTATTTTATCCAAGCGGTAGGGATAATGAGAGAATACACTTATAGGATTATCTTAGGTTAAATTGTGTATATTATTTTAATATAACCAGTGAAGACATCTAAATATTAAAACTATATATATAAATAGATACTACTAGATCTCTCTAGATGCACGTGATCTGGTTTAGGCATCACGTTTTCACGTTTACAAATGAGTTAAAAGTTAAATTAGAATCAACAAACTTATAGATATTTCGGAAAACACAATAGCAAGATACTGTATAGTTTTTCTTTACAACGGGAGATACGGTGAATGTTCTGTCGCGCAATAAATGTATTATCACTATAACCAGAGTTACCCAAAACTTTAAAGAGAAGATAGCGTAGTCAGTTTTTTACAAAAATTTCCACAATTACCCTAATATAAACACCCACGTTTTAAAAGTTCATCTTGAAGGCCTGTGTTGAACTGTTTACAATGACGCTCTTTAATCGAATAATAGTACCGTTCAAAAGAGGACATTCTCATCTTTTAACTACATGCATATTACAATTGTATACGTTTTATCTATCGTGTTAAAATATTAGACGTTTTTGTAAGGTTTTAAAATCTTATTGATTAACTTTAGTAGTCTATAGTAACTATTGTAGTCATAGTTTAACTTTAGAAGTCTATAGTAACTATTGTAGTCATAGTTAACCTTTAGAAGTCCATAATAACTATTGTAGTTAGAGATTAACTTTAGTAGTATATAGAACTATTGTAGTCATAGAAAACCTTTGTAGTCTATAGTAACTATTGTAGTCATAGTTTAACTTTAGAAGTCCATAGTAACTATTGTAGTCATAGTTTAACTTTAGAAATCTATAGTAACTATTGTAGTCATAGTTTAACTTTAGAAGTCTATAGTAACTATTGTAGTCATAGATTAACTTTAGTAGTATATAGAACTATTGTAGTCATATATTAACTTTAGTAGTATATAGAACTATTGTAGTCATAGAAAACCTTTGTAGTCTATACTAACTATTGTAGTCATAGTTTAACTTTAGAAGTCCATAGTAACTATTGTAGTCATAGTTTAACTTTAGAAATCTATAGTAACTATTGTAGTCATAGTTTAACTTTAGAAGTCTATAGTAACAATTGTAGTCATAGATTAACTTTAGTAGTATATAGAACTATTGTAGTCATAGATTAACTTTAGTAGTATATAGAACTATTGTAGTCATAGAAAACCTTTGAAGTCTATAGTAACTATTGTAGTCATAGTTTAACTTTAGAAGTCCATAGTAACTATTGTAGTCATAGTTTAACTTTAGAAGTCTATAGTAACTATTGTAGTCATAGTTTAACTTTAGAAGTCTATAGTAACTATTGTAGTCATAGATTGACTTTAGTAGTATATAGAACTATTGTAGTCATAGATTAACTTTAGTAGTATATAGAACTATTGTAGTCATAGAAAACCTTTGTAGTCTATAGTAACTATTGTAGTCATAGTTTAACTTTAGAAGTCCATAGTAACTATTGTAGTCATAGTTTAACTTTAGAAGTCTATAGTAACTATTGTAGTCATAGATTAACTTTAGTAGTATATAGAACTATTGTAGTCATAGATTAACTTTAGTAGTATATAGAACTATTGTAGTCATAGATTAACTTTAGTAGTCTATAGTAACTATCGTAGTCATGAATTAACTTTAGTAGTCTATAGAGCTATAGTAGTCGTAGACTAACTTTAGTAGTCTTTAATAGCTATAGTAGTCATAGATTAACTTTAGTAGTATGTAGAACTATAGTAGTCATAGATTATCTGGATTAGTCTATAGAACTTTAGTAGTCTACAGTAGCTATAGTAGTCATAGTTTAACTTTAGTAGTCTATAGAACTATAGTAGCCATAGATTATCTGGATTAGTCTGTAGAGTAGTCATAGATTAACTTTAGTAGTCTATAGTAACTATCGTAGTCATAAATTAACTATAGTAGTCTATATAGCTATAGTAGTCATAGACTAATTTTAGTAGTCTATAGAACTATAGTAGTCATAGATTATGTGGATTAGTCTATAATAACTCTAGTAGTCACAGATTAACTTATTAGTCTATAATTACTATACTAGTGATAGATTAACTTTACTATTCGATAGTAACTATTGTAGTAATAGAGTAAACACAAAACTGAAGGATTAGCTAAAATAGCTTTGATATCTCCTTTAGTTGAACGCAACTAGTAAATGATTTTTTATTTATTTATCAAAACTAGTATAGAACTTTACAATTATTTATTATAATATTTTAAAGATATTTGTGTAGGCTCCACACGATTAACTTGTTTAGGAGTAAGCTTAGTTATTTTTCCGCTTTTGTAGGAAAACGTTTGTGTTTTATTTCACATATAAATGCATTCAACCTATACATTTTGGGGATACAAAAATGAAGTTTGTAAAAGGGAGACTTTTATAGCCACGTCTACACAAATGTTTGGTTCTGAAAAAGATTTTTGTAATAAAAACTACCTAAACATTTGTAACTTAATCACCCATTTGATGATCACTCTAGTTTGTAACTTCTTGTTTGCTAGATTGCAATTTTGTAATAAGACCCTCTGATGATGATGACATGGTAAACGAATTGTACATAAGGGTTTAATCTTAAGTAACTTGTTTTATTTGTTATTTTTGATTATTTTTGTAGTATTGGGGTTCATTCCAATATTTTCATTATAATATGTTATCATGTAATTCATTTTGTAGTTCCTCATAGTATAACCTGACGGAAATTAAACTGAATCGAAATTGTATGTTTATTTTCATTGAATAAGTTTGTTTAGGAGGTGTTATACATTTTTCATTTAAAAAATCATTTAATGTTTTTATGTTTCATAGAATTAGCACCATTATGTTATGACTTGAGTGTTATTTAATCCCATACGTTGTATACATGTAAACGTTTAAGTAATGAAAAAAATAGGATTAGCTAAAAAATATAAACAATAAAGATCACTTTATTGGAAGTATTATTTTCTTGAAAATATTATTAAAGCTTCCAGTTTAAAGCTTGCATTTAGTACAACGACCGCGAACTATAAATGTGTGTAAAATAAAAAATCTTGTTAGTAAAACACAATGGAGAAGATTCCTAGATGTAGACTCTTATTTGCTATGTAAAACAACCACTTGTGAATTTATCCCGGGGTCTGGTGAGGGACTTTATATTCATGGAACCACTAGCAACTGTATACTCGTTTAGAGGGAGGGAATTTGAAGGAGACTTAAGACAAGGTAAACGATTGGGTAAAGTGTTGCAGGTGTGCGAAAATGAATTTATGGGAAATTAGTAAATGCAATAATGGAGCTAAGAAAAAAGACTTAATAGACGAAAAATATTCCCTTATGAAACGTATTCTGATCCAAACCTTATTAAATTTCTAAACAGTTCAATGACGTAATTTTACTTAGAACTGTTAGCTACTGTTTACATGACTTACTGTTCATCTATTTATATAAAAAACACTTAGAGTTAAACCGAAGTTTGGACAACCTATACCTATGTTTTAAAATCTGGATATTTAAAAATGAATACGACCCCATAGTACCTTTGTAAGGTATTTTACTTAAAATCACTCTCATGTTTCTGGCCCTGTATTCAAACCCTCCATCTTCCTTTTGGAGGCAAACAATTTTAAAATATTTGTTTGAAAAAAGTAGAAAATACAAGTCTCACAAAAATATTTAAATGAAAACATTCCGAATATTTTTTTTAATTTACAAACGTTTAGAACATGAATAATTTACTTATGAGTTAAATAAATATTAAAATGACTTACTGCTTATCAGTATATTTTTACGGAAACTCAAGCTCCAACATTTGGACGGTCTGATACCAGCTATCTTATTATAAAATCTTGAAACAAGAGGAATGATTGGTCATGAACCATTTTTATTTGTTGAAAAGATTCAGTTTTCCAAATAGCTCATGCCCCGTGGTATTGGTTTATACCCATTGCTTTTAATGTGAGCCTCATAAAGTAATCCAATGTGTATAAATCAGAAGCCCTTTTAACCCACACAATAGCAGATACAGTGATAGGTAAATACAACAAAACTCGCTTTATGAAATGCGTACTGAATCCAAGTATAACAATAGCTTCAATAGCCTCTTTAACGTCATTGCTTATAATTAAGTTCGTGAGCGTGAGGGTTTATAAAATCGTCTATCAGCATTGAAAAAATTAATCATATCTTTTATTATTTTACGAAAGATCTAGAATTGGCAGACACGTTCTTGTCTACGAAAATAATGGATTTTTCTAACGGCAACAAAAATCAGTGATGAGTGCGTTCAATAGATGGGCACTAACTATTTCCACTTCTTTGAACAACGTTTTCTCTGCTTCGAATAATTGGTCGGGCCTTTCCAAACCTTCCCCAGAGAGTACAGTGTCGCAACCCAATCAGACACGTGTTTGCGAAGAGCCAAAACTCGCTTTTGCAATGCATAATTAATCGGAAACAGTACGCGTTAGACGTAACCTATGTAGTTACTACAAATATCAACACATTTTACAAAAAGGTTATTTTTCCAAAGGAAACTTTTTATCGCTTTTGCATAGTTTTAAGCAAAATTAAATTATTTATAACATACTGTACATGTTAGATGTTTTCAATTCTTATTGTACCTAATACTAATGTAACAGCTTGTAGAGAAGTAAGAGCTTTTAAAAGGACGAGAACAAGGACTGTAAATAGACTTGCAGTAGCAACTTCCTCTAGTCTGAAATACTGTTGCTAGTCAAAACTAAAATAGTTTAAAGAATTGGAGAAACACTTTGATACAGCCGTGTGAAATATTTTACTTATTCTCAGATAGAAAACAGCTTTCAAAATGTTACGAAAACGTGACAGAATCCCCTGGATAAAGTGTTTACCTTCTTATTCTTTGTACGATAGCTTGCTTATTGCGACCTTTGTCTATGTCTCAGCGTTATCGAGGCACGCGTAAGTACCTACAAGGGACCAATTTCATTGATTGAACTCGAGAAATGATAAACTGGGGATATCTTAAAATCACACTGATAACGCCTATTCGACTTTCAGACTTTAGGTATAAAAAAAATGAGTTAACCCGTTTATCTTAATGAAGACATGGAAAATAGAGAATTAAAATTTAACTATTTTTCGACAAAACTCAAATATCACTTTTCCTAACTTAATAATTTAAATGTATTACATATATCAAGACATAATTCTAATATTGAACAATTAAAAGTATTTAAAAAATATTAAATCTATAAATTATCTTTTACCCATGTATTGACATGTACAATAGCGTACAAGTCATGTACAGTACATGAGATTCATCTGGATGTGCACTGTGGGCGTTCATATTCTAATGACATTCATATGCCTACATATGTTCACATCCCATACTGTCACATAACCGCATTTTCACACATGATGACCATAATACATGTTTACATCCCGTAAAGTTGCATAGCCTCTCATAGATACATATGTCTATAGACATGTTTATAATTATACTGCAAAAAATACTTTTAGTCATGATTTTAAGTAGTATTTAAGATTCTGAAATAAGATACAGTGTTTACTTTAGTACTTCGTTATTCCTTGCAAACCTTCAACATAATTTGCAATATAAATACTCTTCCACACACTTACTTGATGTAACGTTAATTGAGTATTTTCGAAATTTGGAATGCAATTTAATTTTTATATCTCAATTTTTCCATCCGACATTTTTGATATCTGAGTTCAGCTAAACGTAACTTATAAAATCCATAATTTTTTTTAATAGTACAGACGTATACAACTGTGGTTCTCTCTAGAGAAGGCTTGTCTAGAAATTCGTACTGATTGTGACATCTACAATTGTCTGTTTTTATTAAATCAACGTCACAAAACTTTGACGAGAGAGTTGAAATATTTCGTGAAACTGGGCCAAGCCTCCATTCTCTGTTTATGTTTACCGAAGGGCGTCTTCCGCCGCATAAAACTCTTCATCACGCGAGGGATTTTGGGGTAAATTTAATGACGTAATCTACTTTATCTATTTATATTTTCTGTAAAAAACAAAATTATATTTCCAAGAGCAAACGAAACAAAGAGCTCAGCCAAGTTAGTAATACAAATTTATCAAGAAGAACAGAGTTTTTAATACTTGATTTACCTTATAACACTACTATTTCAAGGACAACGTAATGGAAATCAAATTTAAAAACATATTTCCATTTCATTAAAATGAAGCAATAATAGGAATTTATTTAGCCTAATTTTCTAAAATCGATACAGTTTTGAACAAAAAGGTTCTAATTGTTTATTGCTTTATTAACCCATTGCAAAATAAAGACAGTGCTACTTATTAGTACATATTTGTTTACGTATACATCGTTTTCCCTAAAAAAAGGACGTTTACATTACATATTCTAAACATAATAATTAGAAATCCCCATGTCGCATACTCCAAGCAAAACCTTTGCAAATATTTCTTGAAGGTTGCAATTTTAAAAAAATATTTTATTTTGCCTTTACGGTCTTTTTTATATTCATTCATGACTTTTCGAAAATGATACATTTTTGTATAGATCTTTGCTGAACATCCCTTTTCTGAATGTTTTGCTTTTCTTCAGTGATTTCGAAATTAGAAATTAGACTATTTGGAGTATTTTTGATAAACCATATCGAGTTTATATAATGGACTCTTTATAACCGTTTATAATTTCATGATTTTCTATTTAAAAGTATTTCTTTTTATTACATCCTTTCCAATATATCTCACTAATTGCACTTTACGCCTTTCCTTCTGAGAAATATTATTTAATGTTTCTTTATCAATATATCATCAAAATGTCCATCTATTGACTCTTGCTTAACCTCGCCCTTATTATTATCTACTATCTAATACATTTATAGCTCTGTAGAACCTTCCTTCATACTGCCTTCAACGTAATGTCTCTTTAAACAACTACCGGTGAACCTTTTCTATTCTTTTTCAGATTCATTACTGTCCGTTCTATCTTTACTCTTTCGCAACATTATCATTCTTTCCTACCCAAATTTATAGTTTATTATTCCTGTTTATTTATGTTTACTGCTCCTAAATTCCAGGTTTCAGGGCTCTGGATAATATACGTTCTCAACCTGTTTGAAAATTTCATGACTCTATCTGCGTAAATTGTTTACGTTATATTTTGATCTTTAATTTCTTCGCATTCCTTCAGTAAGGATAAAATTTATTACAAAAAAAAATCATAATGTACCTCTAACATGTAGGTATTAGGAACAATTATGGTTTTTGTATTACTATATTCTAACGTTTATTGGTTTATTTAAACGGATTTATCTAGGTAATAACGTAGCTCGTCTTATAATTAGCTCGTGTAATAACTTAGCTAGGTAATAACGTAGTTTGTCTTATATTTGGCTCCTCTAATACCTTATATAAGTAATAACGCAGCTCGTCTTATGATTAGCTAGTTTAATAACATAGCTAGGAATAGCGTAGGTCAACTTATAGTTAACTCCTCTAATAACTTAAATAAGTAATAACGTAGATCGTCTTGTGATTACGTCGTCTCATATCCTAGCTAGGTAATAATGTACATCGTCTTATGATTACGTCGTCTCATATCTTAGCTAGGTAATAATGTAGATCGTCTTATAGTTACGTCGTCTAATAACTTAGCTAGGTAATAATGTAGATCGTCTTACAGTTAAGCCGTCTAATAACTTAGCTAGGTAATAATGAATATCGTCTTATAGTTACGCCGTCTAATATCTTAGCTATGTAATAACGTAGTTTGTCTTATATTTAGCTCCTCTAATACCTTATATAAGTAATAACGTTGCTCATCTGTTAATTAGCCCGTCTAATCAGTTAGCTAGGTAATAATGTAGATCGTCTTATAGTTTGCTCGTCTAATTACGTAGGTAGGTAATAATATAACTCGTCTAATAACTTAGCTAGGTATTAACGTAGCTCGTCGTGTAGTTTTCAAACTACAAAACAAGTTTTTCAATAATTAATTTTGATCACATTAACATGAGATAAACACCTATAATTTGATCTGTAGCTAATAGCTTTGTAGAGTTGCAATGAAGAAACAATAAAAGAGATCGAAAAAGCAAGAAAAAGAACTACAACGCCACAGGATATTAATGTTTGAAAAATAATAAAGAAGACTAGCTTACATCTTGTAATTTTAAGCAAGCGAATGAAACAAAAGAATGAATACAATTTATTAATATTATTCGTGATAATATGTACATATTAAGAAAATCAAACCCTTAAAATAAGAAAAAAATATTACATTAACTAACGTCACAACCTATGTAATAATTCTATATCATTTGTTTACTTCATGGCCCGATGTGTTTTTCTTTTCCGAAAATTTCAGGTATTTTTATTATTATATTATATTTATATTTACGTCAATCTTTAGGCTATGGTATTATAAATATATATGGGGTTATACAGATAAATGCTTTGTAGTTTGTGTACGAAAGTTTATTTTATGTTTTTTATCCGTTTTAATATCGTGTAGAAATATCTTTTTTAATTAAATTAATAAATCAATTCTGATTTCATTTTATTTACTTCAGATGTCTATAAGGTTTGTAAATATGACTATGATTTTTTCTTGACTTTATACCCTCCTTTATATTAGATATTAGTTTTTAATTTACAAAACCGAATTATGCCATTTTTAAAGCGTCGTTAATGTTCTTAAAACACGCAATTATGGTTTTGCTGATCCTAACGTCACTAGGCGAAAGTAACACCATATATTTGGCAGTCGTTTGTAGCTATTTACTAATATATAAATACATTTATGTATGTGTTAGTGTATTTCGAGATAACAGATTTATATTTGGTTTTAGTAATAGAAGTTGATATCTTGCAAACAGATGTGTAGGAATCAATTTTGCCACTAATATCTCTAAATTTCTTCCTCTCGAAATTTTTCTCCATTAAATTTTATCCTTTATTTTTACTTTATAGTAATAGAAAGTTGTCTTTAATTCATGATTATATAATTATTAATTGCCTACTCATAAGTAACCAACCTCATAACACTGAAACACTGATACATACTTTATCACAATGTTATAGATATTTATATATTTATTTTAACAAAAACTACATTCTATTGTAAAAGAAAAGATTTGAATAACTACTTCATTCTATGCTAGAAAATTAGTTGATTTACAAATTCTATGTCTACGCGTATTAACAAAATCATGTCATTTCTAATATATATATATATATATATATATATATATATATATATATATATATATATATATATATATGAATTATTTAGATGAAATAATATTGTTTAGTTTAAATATGTATAAACGCAATCAAAAAAATCTTTCGTCGAAATAAACATTCTAAAAATTGTACATATTTGTAGTGACACCATGATGTAGAATTAATTGTTTGCTTTCAACGCGCATTGTTTCCGATTAATTATACATTGCAATGGCGAGTTGTGTCTCATGGGAAACAGGTCTCTGAATGGGTTGGGACACTGTGCGATCAGGTGAAGGCTTGAAAAGACCCGACTAATTATGGAAACAGAAAAACACAAACACACACACCTAAACACATACACTCTCAAACAAACAAACACACACACACACACACACACACACACACACACACACACACACACACACACACACATACACACACAGACTACATATATACATAATACATACATCATATTCATCATTCCACTATGTTAGGGCTGCAACGTTTACGTAACTCTAGACATTCGATAATAATTCATATAGTCCAATATGGAATCAATATCTGCTAATAATACTACCGTTTATTTAGGAAAATTAGAGGTATTCCCTCTCATTTCCCTCAAACTCAATATTTTTTTAAGAGGCTTTCATAAACCGTTCAATGACGTGTGGCATGCACAGTGGCGCAACAGTAATCCTTTCTTATCCCCTATTTTGTTGTTTGTTTTACATTTGCCTAAAAATCTAATCCTTTTCCTTTATCGTATATTTGTTACTACTGATTGTCTACTTTATGCTTAGATTTTGTTAGTACAATTTGCCGTTCACCCAATTTCTCTTCAACTAAGTAGTCCATTCGTTTGGTGTGTTTTTATTTCTACCTGAAATAAGTTTAAGTTTCTATCTCTACTTTAAAACTATCTAACATTCTCGATATACATTTTTTCCTATTTTAAAAAAAATTACCTGTCTTTGATTTTAATTTTTTGTTTCATGTTTTTCTTTTTCTCTTTGTTTTCTCCGTGGTTTTCTTCTTCTACTACTTTTTTTATGTAAGTTCCCCTTGTTTTATTTTTTTGCATTATATAGGCCATTATTTTTCAACCTTGCTTTTTTACATTCTATAATATGTATTTATGAATTCCGACAAATTGGTTCCTAGGATCGATACTTCTATTCCTTGGTCATTATGTAAGTTTGATTTTTTATTCTATTTGAATTTAAATTTAGTTTTTGATTCACGACAGTCGTACTCTATTGTCATTTATTATTAAACTATTGATTTTGTTATATTTTCGTTTTATAATTAATATTTGTTACCCTCTATATTCTAAACGATGACCTATTTCATTTGAATTTTAATAAATATTTATTATCTCGTATGATCAAAATATTGTATCTATTTTATAATTTAGCTAGCACAAAACCATATTTTATTTGAGAGTTTTAGCTGTAAGTTGTTCTTACTTGTTCTCGGGCCTCTTTTAGCTTGAGTCATGTTCATTGTCTTACATTGTTCAACAACGCAGAGTTATTTAAACATTAAACAAAAAATAAAATTAAGAAAACCTTTTTAAAGGTATTTATATTTTTCTTCAAATTTCAGAACAGAGTTTGAACCGTTTCAGTGTTGTAGTAAGTCTCCTACAATTCCCCTGCCTCTAAAATAATTTCTTTACTGTTGGATTACATTCTCTTATCCAGGTTCAATTTAGAATTAATTTAATTTTTCTACCACAGATTTTATTTCCTAGAACAATAATATTTGGAAAAGGAACATAATCATTAATTTGATCCATACTTTTGTAAGCAGCTCTACAACAAACAAATAATAGTGCGCAAATAGAGTTTTATTTTTTGTAAGACTTAGGTTTTAATAAATACCTCATTTCTTATTTTACTTTATACGGAAACATATTCAAGTTTAGAACCGAACCTAACACTTGTAACACACTGCATTCTAACCAGCCAGAGCACTGTGATATAAACTGAAATCAACCCCTAAACCTTATTAGGAGATAGTTTTTGTCATTTAAAGGTAGACGTTAAAAACTGACCGGTGGACGTGAATAATGGTGGATGATATTGTTAAAGGAGAAAAACGGATCTCTTTTATGATGTGGAATCGTGCTTGGTATTTATCTGGTAGATTTCAAAAAAGGTTAACTGATAATTAAAAACTTAATAATTTAAAAATTCATTTGTATTTCAGGTAATTTCAAAAGCTATCTATTAATCTTCGCCATAAAGTACTTGCCCTGGATGTAGAAAGGAACTTTGTCTTACCAAGAGAACCACAGGTCTTTTCGTGTTTCGATGTCAAACATATTTTTACTTTATCGATATGTCCACTCAACGGCGGAAGATTCAGTCAGAATAAAATTCAAAATAAAATCATCAAGAACACACAGAGCTTATAAAATGTGACTGTGAAGGAGATTCTTACAAAAGCTTAATATTCAAAAAGTCTATTTGAAGACTTAAAATCTGCCGACTCATATTGCCGCTCATTCTTAGTAAGATTAGTCAGATATTATTAAAAGTAGGAGGAGCGTATTAATTGTTGCAAAGGAAATTCCGGTTGTTTGGAACAAAGATTCGATTACTTGAACAGCTACAGACAGGAGGGGCTGTTACTTGACAGACACAGGATCATCGCAAAGCTCAGAGAAAGTTTTAATTTGATATTTCCAGAATTTAATGCTTCATAGCGATAAAGTAAACGAACGTCTTGTCAGGGCGTCTGTTCATTTATATTTACTAATTTTGTAAGATTAAGCGCAAACGAATCTAATTTTAAAGTACTTCGTTATTAAAGAAAACGTGAAAAACAAATGTACTTAACAGTTTATATAGTCATGCAAATTTAAAACCTGAATGCAGACATAAAGAAAATATTAATAAGGATAACCTTGTCCTTAAAATATAAAAATAAATTACGACTAAATTTAACTGAAAACATTTTACCTAAATAAATATTTGAGAAAAAAATTAAAACTAAATAAGTTGCAAAAGATCATTAAAAGGATGAGAGTTATTAGAAGACGATATAAAAAGGAAGAACATATATAATAAAACCTCTACTTTAAACTGTAATTGATTTTTGTCGGAGCTTTGCTTGTGGATCATGGAAATAGATCTCAGGGATATTTACAAAAGAACAAAACTCGTTTAATTAGCTCAATAGGAAATTACTCTTGTTAAGAACAATGACTTAGACAGCTACAGTCTTGTCACATGTCTTTATTTTTGTTGCAATAATTCTTGTGGAATTAATGCTGATGTTTAATATTGCAGTATTTGTTACATAATGAATTAGTTGCAAAGTAAAATGTTTAATTAAATATAAGAGTTATGTGTTGATTATATAATTTAAGGCACACTTGTTAATTTAAACAAATCAAACTTTACTTTATCAAAAAATATATGTATAAATAATATAAACAAATCACATTAACGAAATACTACACTACTTACACACTTTACAACTTTTACAGATTTAATTTTTATCAGAGCTTTAATTGCTACAAAACTTTATGGCAGAGGGAGAGCCCCTGACCCTTTTTCGAGATTGCTTTGCCTATTCAACATACATTTAAATTTATCCTTTCGACTTAAAAAGTTACTACATGATACAAAAGAATTTACATTTTCCCTATTATTAAAAAGAAACATAGCATTATCATGCCATTGATCGTTTAAAGTTTTAAAAACGTTTTTGAACGCTCAATGTTTTTAAAAGTTACATTTTTCAATTTTTATCAGTAAACTCCTTAATTTTAGGACTTAGCTGTGTTGTTACAAAACTGGTGCAGCCATACATATACGTGGTTCCTGTTCTTAGGTCTCCGCATTCTGCATTTTGTGTTGGCTCGCTCGTAATTCGTAATCTGGCCCCGGCGTTGTACCGTAACGTAGCATTTCTTCTATTAAATCAAAAATTAAAATAAAGTCAACTGTTATATGTTTCAAAAATTAAGAAAAAGGATTCCCCTCGCTCTTCAATCTAAATACGTGTGCTCTCAATCACATGGTTCAAAACGAAAGAGACGGAAAAGGAGTTATTACCCGAGTATCTTAACTTCCGCGTACTCGTTCTGCGCATATTGCAGTTCCAAAATTTCAACCTAGAGGTCAGGCTCGCCCATAGATTTTTTATTTATAACTTTATAATCTACAACAATTTTTTTTTATATTATGTTACATTTTGAAATTGATTTCACGTTCTTTTTCTGAATCTGTTTTAATACACCTAAAATGTGTTGCAGGCTTACAGGAAAGAAACGACGTTTCATAGAAGAAGTATTAATTACTAAGCACAGAAAATGTTTGGAGTTATTAATTTAGCAAGTAAAGGTTATTTTGAGATATTGAGGAAGTATAGTTTCCTTTCAGAGATATTTTGAACAAACGTCTACCTTTAAAGGTATATTTCTCAGTATTTAAACGCCTATTACATTTTAGGAAAAAGTAAAAAATTTAAAAGAAACGAAATTATCAATTGTATAACAATTTATAAGAATACTCTGACTATAAGTACGGACAGAGACAAGAATTATCCACCGATAGGGGAGGGAAATTAACAAGTGTTTTTGTGACCTCATATCAATATTAATATTTATTTTGCTTCCAACCGAAGGACATTTGACCACAATACGATTACAGATATAACTTAATGGGTTTAATAAAATAAAAACATAAAACGGCATAGAAGGAAGGGGAAGGAAATGAAAGAGGAGAAGAAGAAGATGATTAAGGATAAATGTGGAAAACTAAATAATCAAAGAGTTTTGTTCAGGCATAAATGTATTTATATGAAGGGTATTTTACTAGCGGTCCATGTAAAGAAACATGCTAATATAGTAAAAAGGAAATTGTAGTTGTCTAGAATAATGACTTGGGCCATTACATTGCTTCAAATTGAGAGGAAAATAACCGTTGTTTCTCGAAAACATGCATCATGATTAAGCTCGAAAAAAGGTTCCGATTGAACCATTTTATTATATACTGTCAACACGTCAAGTTTAAATTGAAATCTGTATACAATGCATTTTTATTAATACTATAAGAATATCGCAGTTTATAGAAACACTACGACGAGTAACATTGAGGCGAACGAGAATCTTCACAAAAAAGGATAGAAAAAGAAAATGAATGATGAATATTATTCCCCTTACTCCTAATATGAATATTTGTATTCGCCATAAAAACTGATGATTTAATATGAACCAAAAAAATTAGGACTTGCATATAAAGGAATGAAATAAAGGGATGAAATTGTTCAGAGCAATAGCTTGAAGCTCTGGAACAGCTGTAGTCGGAAATAAATAAGAACTGTAATTCATAAAATTCAGAAAATATTTGAACCTAATACTTTAATAAATGTTTCCTAAAGACACTTCAACAAACGGTGTACCATAATGTCTGTTTATGTTTATCTATTACTTTTATCACTATATTTGAATCACGCTGCAGGGATTAGCAAACGTAATTGCAGTACTACTTCAAGGTCACGTTAATTCATTATATTATCTTGCAGATGGTAGTCATTACAAATTAACCATTTTCGTGCCTTAATTAAAGGTGGGTTCCTGTACAAGCAATGACGTTTACAAAATATTATCGATGAATTTTCAATGTTTAGTTTTTATTTAGTGATTTTATCGTACTTTTTTCTAAAACATCTGTCCCTAATCAGTGTTTCGCAAAATGGTTCCAGCTGGGTCGCGATTCGATCCTATAACTATCAGTAACATAAATTTAAACCAGAAAAATCGAAACAATCGAAATTAGTTTCAATCGTATTCTTTCAGTTATATTCATAAACATCGCTCACAAAAAATCGCTCATAGAAATATAAGCCACAAGCAAATATTTAAAAACATTGCCTTGTGAGGACAAATAATATATATTTAGAAAATTTGATGGTTAATTAGGTATAAATAACAAAGTGATACGAAACAAATATTTTTATTTTACTGCTCCTTTGACCGTTGGACCGTGGAGGTACTCCAATAAACAGAGGTGGGTTCTCCAGCTGGAAAAGGTTGGGAACCAATGTTCTAATACATAATATTTCCATTAGGATTTGAATTTCTATTTGTATACGACTCATTGTTATGCGAAGGGCTTCAGTAAATTTTTTTAGTAATAAGCAAACAATAATAAAAAGAAAAGAAAACCAAGCTTGTTATTTTGGTGGAAAGTATATTGCTGTTGCAGAGAACAATGCTCATGACAGCTGCAGGTGGGCAGGAGCCTTATTTGAAAGAAACTGAGCCACCTTTAAGTTCAGAAGATTGCATGGTTTAATATTTTGAGAGGTTTAAATTTTTATATAATACAATTGTAAGTTTCAGCTACCTTGTATGTTAGTATTATGTTGTAAAAGCGTTTCCGAGAGCCTTCCTAATCAGAACTTTATAAAACTCTCAGTAATTACTAAGCACCTTATGAAGAAGGTTTCTTTATTTTGCTTCAATTGCCATGAGTAAAAAGAAATGATTTAAACAAAACCTACACAATGAAAGTAAAAGAAAATCTAATTATAATAAAACTTGATTGACTCCTTTTACAAACTGGAGGCCGTTACTAAAGAACACCACCATATTGAGGTCTGAAAAGATGAATATCGTTTATTTATATTCTCAATGCCTATTAAACCTTTAACGTTCCGTCTTTTGCCTTTATCTCACTTTCAACTTGTAACATCAAACAAAAGTTCTTGCTAACTTCAAGTCTTGCTTTATGTACATCAACATTCACCTCACGTACGTTTAAAAGCTTACCCGGCGACAGAAGATATCCTCGCTAAAGTAAAACAAGGTAAGTGACACGTGACGTTTGAAACACTTCTGCTATTTTACGCCTGGGTTTGTGTATAAGTTGAAAACACCTTCTAAGCTGAAGTTTAAACAATTTACCTACATTCAGTTGCCAACAGGTTGAGCTGCTGAAACAGTCACCGAAATGTTTTCTAGGGGCGGATTCATTTCAGGATAACATTAGAATAATTTATAATCTTTAACCCCCTTAATGTTACTATTTGTTCATAACGTGCTATTGGGTTGCTGATATTTTATGGGGATTAGTAAATCTTTTAAAACCGGTTTAAAAATGTATTTTTAATATTCTAACTAATTTTAGAGAACATCAAGAAACAGACGGTTAGTGTATGAGCTATTCATCATTTATTCAATTGAATCCTAACTTTCGGCACGTAACATGATTTATATTTTTCTGGCTTGAAAACCACTCGAAATTTTTTCATGCAAATATTTGTTTCAGACTCTCTCCATAAATAAACCTATAATCAAAATTTAAATTAGTTTATGGCCGAAAAGCGATATTTTGTCTATCGAAATGTATGTGTTTAATTCAAATAAATATGAACTGACTCATACATCAAAAGTCTTTTTTTCATAAAATATGTGATTATATACATAAATAGATTCAGATATATTTAATTTTAAAAGAAACAAAACAGTATATGCGAAATGTGGCAGAAACGTGTGTATAAATCCTAATAGATCAAACCGTAATGGGTTATAATTTCCTAATTAAGAAAGATAAATGTTAAGTCAAACGAATCTAATTTGGTTTTGTACGTCATTTAATTTTAATCGTAAAATAAATTTACGGTCAGTGATATATACAGTAATGCATCAGATTTTAAACACTTTTAAAATGAAAAGGTTTGTAAATAAAGTTATCACACCATGAAAGTTAGTCGAAGAAGATAATTATTTTCTAAGCTGACCATTGTTTCATTGTGCTTTCTTTGCAATTTCTTACTTTAAAGGTAATTGAATAAATAGTGTTACTAGAATATTTCTAAAATAAATATGTAATTATATATATATATATATATATATATATATATATATATATATCACTTTTAATATATGTACTTAAACAAGAATAATACTTAGTATTTATGCGACTTTACTTTCAAAGACTGGTCTTGTTTCCATCAACGGGTATACATAAATACCAAGTAAGATTATTGTTTAGGTACATATAGTGAAAGTGATTAGTGAATACAAGAAAACGGTGTTGCAAAGCTACAAATATATATATATATATATATATTTTAATATTTTTCTTTTATTTCCTGAAATAGAAGATTGATTGGTGCGTCAGCAGGTTTTACGAATGTCATATGTGGGAAGTTTAAGAAGATGGCATTTAAATATGTTTATAAATGTCCTTGGGCTGGTATATATGGGACAGTTATGTATATTACTTTAAAAAATTACGTGTGTAAAATTAAATATATCTTACAAAATTATAGAGTGCATTTCAAAAGTAAAATCCATTTTAGATAAGCGTTGTACAAAACCTTATGCCACAGATATTAAAGTACTTTGATGGATCTAGGACCATTATCGCTTGTTTAAAGACTCATTCTAATACGGTTCTTACTAATGAATTGTTTTAATCTTCTGCAACAACTGATTATTACATCTAGAAATAAAAATGTCCCATAAACGTTACGATACCTTGAGCAAGTAACTCAATCCAATGCTTAAAATGGTCTTGCAAGATATAGTTTAACATTTAAGACATCATGGTGGGCTTGGAATATGTTGGTTTATAGAGACTTTTAATTTTTTTACATAATAGCCACTAAATCAACTAGTAAATTTATTACCCAAGCAATAATGATCGACAAGAGTCCCATGCTGACCACAACACTTCCTAGGTAGCCAACTATAACATTATCACCTAAAAAATCTCAGCTGTATAAAAGAACCGGTACTTTACGCATAGAAACGACATTAAGAATGCAGTGAGAATACATCATATGTATGAAACTCTTTTTGGGAAGTTCAGGTTCTGTTATATAATGTTGCACAACAGTTTTAATCTTAAAAAATAATTTCCCACCCTACAAACCTCGGTTCCGGTTATAAAGCTATTTAATTACTATGGAAACTTTCCTATTAAATGTGTGAGAAAACTTGCCTTCATTTTTATGAAGTTACAAAATGGAAAAGGTGAGAAAACATGAGAAAAATTACCAAATTAGGCGTTTTTATAATAAATTATTACACGTTCTGTATTTGATCATTAGATATGTGTTTTATATATTACAAAATATATGAAAAATATGTTGTGAACTTGTAAAATCAAACTCCTTGAGATTTAACAATAAAAACACTCCAACAATGAGGCACGCCATTTCACGTGTTTAGTCTGTTGCCCACCTGCAGAGTAGAATCATTACAAGATGTGTTAGAGGGACCGAGTACCACAAAGGAAGTGGGTTTTGAAGTGATTTTATAATAAAATTAATATAGGACCAGCATTATACTCATGTCCCGCCTAAGGCTGTACCCCTTACTCTCTTTGTTTTCGCCATTGCTTGGTCGGTTGCGCCATTTTTTGACATAAAACCTTCGTATGCTAAATATCTTCGTTTATAATATCAGACATCATGCGATCTTTAGAGTATCGTATATAAGAGAGTCCAAAAACAGTTGGCATTCACAAATGTGTTAAACACTAGGATGGATTTTTAGAAATATTTAACTATTTCTTCAATCAATAAAAAGAAATAATCTGTTTATGCTAAGGTACTCTTTTTTTTAAGGTATTAGGAAAAGAAAGTTGTAATTAACTTAAATTAAATTACCTTTAGTAAATATATTCTACTAATATAAATTGAAGAAAATACAGCATAACCTAACTTTTAACTTTAGCATTTTATCATTTGTATGAAAAATCTTTTAGATTAATAAAACAAGTTATTAAGATATTATTGTTTATATTGGTAATAGGTGTTTTAATGTTGTTCTAATAAACTATTTTTTATTGAATCGTTACAACAACCATCTTTTTTTAATACAATTTTTAAAAAATAATTACTTCCTATTATTTTATTAGTAATTCGTTACATTTGTCTGAAAACCAATATTGCAAACTGAGATTAAAATCCGCTACATATTTAGCTGGGGCTTAGAGTCCTTTTTTAAGTACATATGAAGATTTTAGCTATGTAATTTATTGTATATTTCCCATTTAAATTTCTATGCGGTATTATGCATGAAGTATTACGTAAAATGTAAATGTATTGGTACATGTACCTCGTTTTGTATAATCGTTTTTATGATTGTTCTTAGAAATATCTTCAATATCTAATTTCTTGCAGACACGATTGTACTAGTCAGCTGACCTAAGTGGATCTACACATTTCTTCCTCAGCTTTTATATTGGCTTTGAATAACTTATATTCTGAATCCACATACACAAAAATTTACATTTAATTAGAAAATTTAAAGAAGAAAGGGATTGTTACCATAAACATCAATAGGTTTTTTGTGTTTACAGAAATAATCAATGTTTCAGTTTTATTATGATTTTGTTTCGTATCTGAAAACATTAAATTAAATGTATTTGTCTTTGTAATAAAGATATAAACAGTGTTATTATCCTTTATAAAAACACACATACTTTGTTATATCTGTTTTATCGTTCCTGGGGTTGTTTTATAACAGCAACAATTTTCACTGGTAATTATACCAATCTTATTTGGGGAAAGAGATAAATCTGTTTAAAACAAAAGAAGTAAATTGACCTAGTACTGCGTCAGAACAAAGATATACGTCAAAATTATTTACAGATATAGCGCCGTCCGAATTTGTAGTTGTAGGAAAAAATAATGCAACTGAGTTTATTGTTCAGGATAACTGATTTATATACACAATGTCTTACTTTAAATTGAGATTTTGGAGCAGATTTTAAATGATTGTAAATTACGGCCGTCAATGATACAAGGCTGTATGTTAGAGGTGCTTTACTTTCTAGTACCGTGTTAAGGCACGTGCATAAGGAGGAATTAGGTGGAAATAGTTAAATGCAATGAACTACGAACAAACATTAAAAATTACGTTAAATGTTGTTTCGTACCATAAAGATCCAAAGAATAATTTAGAGAAGAGGTTTTGTATTTATTTAAATTTCAACACTCATTATTGACCGCAAAAGAGAGATGGATGACGCCAGTTTAAAAAAAACCCCGTAGGGGATATGTTAAGGATGTTTAAAGTAGACTTCCGAAACGCGAAGTTTTGCCATCCTGTGACATAATTTAGTTTACTTTTAAATGAAAAACTGACATATCTGTGATTTACTCATTTCTTAAATACTCATTTGATTTTCAAGCATTTTAATTAATGTTTTACCTACTTGTAACTTCTTCTTATATAAAACATCATAATTGAAAATATTATAAAGTTAAGGCCTGCTATTCACTTTTCGGGTAAGCTGTTTTGTTGTTAACTGAAATGTTTTATTTGTATCTGACTATGAAAAATATGGGCTGCAAAGGAAATGGCCTGCATACGAAGTAATATTTCTACAAGTGGACGAGAAGGAAACACTTGAGGAAAATATAGCTTAAATAACTATTAGTACTTCCCAAACCTCCATAGTTACTAATAACTACAATTTTAACAATTATAAAGCCCTACAAATATTCTTTTATTACTTACAAACAATTATATAAACTACCTAATTTTAGTTAATTTACTTGTAGTCACTCTGTCACTAAGAATGTATTTTCCCTCTTTACAAGAATAAGAAGAATAGCATCTTCTAATAGTAGAAGATTCTAGAACAGTGTAGCTGCAGTGAAAGGTCAAGCATGGCTTTTGCCACTTCAACTGATATCTATTCACTATACTTCTAGAAATATCTGGCATTTACAAGATGGCGTACTGATGTGCCCACTTAAACTTGGAACGTCTTGACGTTGTCAATCTGTATGGCATAGCCTTGCCCTATACTCTAGGTTATGTTTTAAATAGAAAAATAATCTAGGTTTAAAAATCATGAAAATTGTATCTGAATTATCATAAAGAAAAGAATGAGAAACGCTTAATAAGCTAAACAATTGTTTAGTTTTGTGTACTACATAAGTTTGTTCCATTTAATATTGTATCTACACTGAATTTCAGTGGTATAAATTCCTGCTATGAGTGACGTACTTGACTTATTTTAGGAATTTTGACGTATAAAATAAAGATATCCTTATAGAATTCGTTAATATACAACATAAGAAATATATTTCGTATAATTTAGAAGCATACTGAAATTGTGAACAATTGTTAAACATATTTGCTTAGACATGCTTCTAAGTAGAGTGAAAAAAAATTGAGTAGAAAAGATGAAGGATTTCATAAAACAGCCGTCATTTTTCAGCAGAATTTTACTAAAATTTTCTTCACTATTGCACTGCTACAATAATAATTCGTTCAAACGGCAAATAAAGATAACAACCCTTTAAGTAATTTTGTTCTGGAAGACATTATTTAGTCTAAGAAACTCAAAACAATAACTTTCTATTTAAGAAACTTTCTTACAATTATTATACTGCAATAAATCATGAAAAAGCAATACATTCATGTTATTACATTTACAATGTGTAGGCTAACTAATTAAAATATGTATTTTTATATTAATTTTACAAACAATAATTCATAAAACTTCAAAACAAATTCGGAGAGCTGCAGTGCATGTATTTAAGCTCTGACGTGTTTTTACATGAACAACAGATTTCATGCCAACAAGGTTCTATCGTCCTCGAAGGGCTCCATATCTAGAAGTTGTAGCACTAAAAGCATGATTTAGTAAAATGCCTGAAGTCACCATAAGGCTTAGACAAACCTATTAGCTTTGTTATAGTACTATGCTAATACATGTATAATTAATCCATAATAACCGCATTATTATTATTTGCACTCCAACGGTAGTAGAATGTATGGGTCTAGTTTATTTGAAATAATTATGTATAATATACCACAAATATACTGTATAAATCCTTAAAGTCGCATGTTAAACTATATATTTCAGTTTTAATTTATGGATTATTTTTAATTTAAATAGGAACTAAATTGTGATTTTATTTAAATTTAGGAACCAGATAGTTCATTTTAAGTTTAAACACACACTTGTTCTAGTTAATTAACATTACTTATCCAATTCTTGTTATACTAGATAAGCTAGGCACGGTTATTTATAATCATTTTAATTTATTCATAAATACGTTTTTGCCAAAAGTTCTATATATATATATATATATATATATATATATATATATATGAAGTTATTATTATTACTTGGGACAACGGGAAATATATGATGAATAGTTATTATCGGAGTACATCCGTTCATTCTGCAGTGCATAAATTCGCAGTTCCGACGTTTTGCTACAATCTCATCCAGCAAGAGCTCTTCAACTGTTGTTCGGTTCACCTCGTCAATGCTAGATGAGATTCTAGCAAAACGGAACTGCAAATTTATGAACTGCAGATTGAACGGATGTACTCCAGATAATAACCATTCATCATATTTTCCATCCGTAAAGAAATACGTATCAGCATATATATATATATATATATATATATATATATATATATATATATATATATATATATTTATATTTATATTTATTTATATATATATATATATATTTATTTATATATATATATATCTTAGTTCTTGATTTATTTAAAATTGTATCCGTACTCGCCACTGTTGTAATAACACTTGAACCATTCTATTGGCTGGAATAGTACTCTCTTGTTGTATCACATGAACCTTTTCAGGTTATTCATTAATTGTACCGGATCAAACACAACACTTAACAATAAATACTCTTTGTCCCACCTAATACGACGGTAGCGTGCAAAGTATCCGGGATGTGTGCTAAGCAATTTCGACCCTCACATATGCAGGTTGTACATGGGAAGGGAAAAATAGACGGCATTTCAGGTAACTCGTCATAAACGATATACAATTTTAGCTACGTTACGGGGTTACTTTTAGGTGCGCCACCCTGTATATTACATTCTTAATATATCTGAGAGGAAGGAAGTCGTTTTTGTAAATAAAATGATATAAATAATTTAATATGTTACTATGAAATTAGTTATTAAATAGTTCTTCTACACTTTTAAATATTTTGTTAAACAACATGAAATGATTTATGTAATTTCCGTTTCTTATTCTAAGAACAGGAATTATAATTCTGGATTGGTGGTGCACGTGATGAACGAATACAGTAGGGAAAGCATCATTTCACTAAAACTTATTTCCTAACTTCCAACATTTGAGCTTCTTCTCTTTCCTCACGCCTTTATCTATTGCGAGAGGTACATTGAGACCTACTGCTACTTTATTAAAACAGTTTACCCTAGGGAATTTAATATACTTCAGGGATTAAAGTTTTATATAGTACACCTAAGTAGTAGATATCATATGGTGACCTACTATACAAATACTTAAAACCTGAAAGTGGAACGTGTTAAGAGGCCTACAAAGCGGTTAGTCGGAACAACTGTAAAAATGAGGAAAACATACTTATACTTTGTAGTGTATAAATATTATAAAATAAAACCTAAGAACATTTCGCAGATAAAGATTCATCTTAACAGACTTCCTGCTTATAGTGATTGGATTTTCTTGCACTTTGTTTTGACTAACACATTCACTGTGGCGGGTATGTCGACTAGTCACATTAGCTGATCCAAACACTGTAACGGAACAACAGTGAATGTTTACAATTGTTACAAGTATTAAAACTAATAGTTTCACACCCTAAGAGCGGGCGTGACATATTGTTAGCACTGACTTAGTTAACTTCCCTCATTCATATTAATTCCCATATTTGAATTGTACTTACAGATAAGTATTTCGTTACCTATTATTTCTCATTCATATTGCCAAACAGTATTCAATATCAAGAGTACAGTGGCACAATATATTACAATAGATGAATTTTTAAAAACATTAACCTCAAAAATAGTCTAAAATAATTAATATTACAAGTTACTTAAGACTAAAAACCTTATGTAAATTTCGATGACATCATCACTACAGCGTTTTTTTTCAAAATTACTATCCGGAACAAAATAATTTAAAAAATAGACTAAAGTACTAGTATAGGTCAGAATAGTTTTTTATATTATTGTATTCTAGATTCTAATTTTTAATTAAGACACTCTCATAATGTTGAAGATGCACGGTCATCGATATGAAGATATAGTTTTAATCTCAGGTAGTTTGTAATCTTAATGATTTTGGATTGTGATGTTTGTCAATATTTTTATTGTTGTGTAACAATTATTTCTTTCCAATCGAAAATAAGGACCAGAAGATAAAATTTCGTTGAAAAAAACCAGGAATATATAAGTTCACTTAGTTCTTTTAACTGGAATAACTATTGACGAACATGAGGTTTGCTTGTGACTGTACTGATCACGAGTGTCCATGTCAGACTACGGTTACCCTAGTTTTCCGCGACATCATATAATTTCACCCCTACAGTCTTAGTAGCGTGGCTAGAACCAATCAACATAAAATGTTGCTGTTTAATGTATCCCCTACATTACTTGACTTCAACAATGCTATTTTGTTTTCTAAATTCACTTTGTATTCGTCATTTAATTTTACTATATCAATATTTTATGTGAATAATGTTTCGTCATATTTGAATTAAAATTCAAATAATTTATCTCTTTTATATAAAAATAACCTATTATAATTGTTACTTGATTTTGCAGAATATAATTACTTGCAGACTTTATTTTAACGGTATAGGCCTATAAGAAAACTACCCTGTAATAGTTCAGAGTATGGACATGCGGACGTAACATGATGCAAACATTCCTACAAAAAGTAAACAGATAAATGTAAAACATTCATACCTGTTTATTTCTCGAAGAACCTATTCAATAACAACTGTTTTTCTCTATCGATTACTACATCACTGGCCCGTATCTGAATCCCAAGATAGATTGAACAATCGATATCTGAAAACTTGTCATGTAAAATACCGTGTTGTATGGAACATTACATCTGAAGTTTTTGTTTGTTTAAAAATATAAAACTAGTAAATGAAATTTTGTGTTTTATTAGTTGAAGAGATGTATTCATCTTCAGGTTATTTTTTTATTAACCGTTTCAAATGCTCGCTGTTTTGTAGACACATACTTTATCGTGGTAGGTAGCAAGTTCAGGTATGGTAGTGAACTGCCTATTATTCCCCAAATTATGAACGTCTCTTAGTAATCGGTTTCATATATCACTTCCTTATTGCAAGGAGGTGTAACCGGGTGAGGTTTTTATAACTGTTATAGCCACTAGGCCCCGTTGTATTATCTATGGCTTTCCTCCATTCATGATTTCATGACCACCCCCATTATCAGGTGGATCTATATTCATTCGTATGTTCTACCGTCTTCCTCCCCATAATCCTCCTTTGTATTCATCAGTACATAGATGTTAGAACCTCCTCTAGGAAAAATAAATTACAGCCTTATACATGAGTGTAGAACCTATATTGGTATCCCAACTATGTAACACTCCCAACTTCCCATTCATCTCAGACTCAATTATGAATCAAATTAACCATATTACGGTCCACGCTCCGTCCACACTGATCCTTTAGAAAAGTAGGAAAAATATGGACGGACAGGAAGAGAGAGACTATTTAGACGTTAAGAACTGACCGGTGGACGAGAATAACGGAGGATGATAATGTTAAAGGAGAAAAACGGATCTCTTTTATGATGTGGAATCGTGCTTGGTATTTATCTGGTAGATTTCAAAAAATGTTAACTGAAAATTAAATCTATTGCGTTAAAAAAACGTAATAAGGTAAACATACATTTGTATTTCAGGAAATATCAAAAGCTATCTATTAATCTTCGCCATAAAGTACTTGTCCGTAGAAAGAATGCGCGTGGGTGCAGAAGGGAACTTTGACTTACCATGAGAACTACAAAACTTTTCGTGTTCCGATGTCAAAAATATTGTCTCGTTACAGAAATGTAGATTCAACGGTGGATGATTCAGTTAGAATAAAATTCAATAAAAAATAATTAAGAACAGACAGAGCATATAAGAGTTGGCTGAAGCGGAGGCTGAAAGTGAAGAAGATTCTTATAAAAGCTTAATATTAAAAAAGTTTATATAAGTACCTTAAATCTGTTTACAGAGACTTATACTGTCGCTCATTATTAGTAAGATTAATCAGATATTATTAAAAGTAGAAGGAGCGTATTAATTGTTACAAAGGAAATTCCGGTTGTTTGGAACAATGATTTGATTACTTGAACAGCTCCAAACAGGAGGGGCTGTTACTTGACAGACACAGGATCATCACAAAGCTCGGAGAAAGTTTTAATTTGATATTTCTAGAATTAAACTCTTCATAGTGATAAAATGAACGAACGTCTTGTCAGCGCGTCTGTTCATTTATATTTACTAATTTTGTGAGGTTGAGCGCAAACGGATCTAATTTTAAAAAAACGTCCTTATTAAAGAAAACGTGAAAAACAAATGTATTTAACTGTTTATAAAGTCATGAATGCAGACACGAAGAAAATATTATTAAAGAATTCCTTGTCCCTAAAATATATAAATAAATTACGATTAATTTTAACTGAAAACATTTTACATAAATAAATATTTGAGAAAACAATTAAAACTAAATAAGTTGCAAAAGAAGTTTAAACGGATGAGGGTTATTAGAAGACGATAAAAAAGAAGAGCATAAATAATAAAATCTCTGCTTTAAACTTTAATTTCTTTTTATCGGAGCTTTGCTTGTGGATCATGGAAATAGAGCTCAGGGATATTTACAAAAGAACAAAACTCATTTATTTGCTCAACAGGAAGTTGTTCTTGATAAAAGTACGACTTAGATAGCTACATGCTGACAGGAAAAAATGTATGATAGAAACAGTATTCATTATTAAGCACAGGAAATGGTTGTAGTTATTAATGTAGCAAGTAAAGGTTATTTTGAGATATTGAGGAAGAAACGTTTCCTTTTAGAGATATTTTGAACAAACGTCTACCTTTAAAGATATATTTCTCAGTATTTAAACGCCTATTATATTTTAGGAAAAAGTAAAAAACTTAAAAGAAACGAAGTTATCAATTGCATAACAATTTATATGAATGCCCTGACTATAAGTATGGACAGAGACAAGAATTATTCCACCGATAGGGGAGGAAAATGGATAAGTGTTTTTGTGACCTCATATCAAATTTAATATTTTTTTTGCTTCCAACCGAAGGACATTTGACCACAATAACATTATACCATAATTGGTTTAATAAAATAAAAACATAAAACGGCATAGAAGGAAGGGGAGGGACATGAAAGAGGAGAAGAAGAAGATGATTAGGGATAAACGTGGAAAACTAAATAATCAAAGAGTTTAGTTCAGGCATAAATGTTTTTACATAAAGGGTTTATTACTAGTGGTCCATGTAATGAAAACTTGCTAATATAGTAAGAAGAAAATTGTAGTCGTCTAGAATAATGACTTAGGCCATTACATTACTTCAAATTGACAGGAAAATAACCGTTGTTACTAAAAAATATTTATCATCATTAAGCTCAAGAAAAGGTTTCGATTGAACTGTCAGTACGTCAAATTTAAATTGAAATCTGTCTATATATTTTTTTATTATTAAAGAGCGTATGATCTTCAGTTTATGCAACAATTATGACGAGTAACATGGAGGCGAACGAGAATCTTTAAATAAAAGGATAGAAAAAGAAATGAATATTTGCTACCTTTACCCTTAAAACGAATATTTTCATTCGCCAGAAAACTTAAGATTTTATACGAACCAAAAGAATTAGGCCCTTCAGATAAAGATAATGAAATGAGGTGATGAAGGAAATAAAGTCGTACAGAGCAATGGCTAGGAGGTATGGGGCAGCTAAAGTTGGGAATAAATAAGAAAAGTAATTCATAAAATTAAGAAAATATATGAACTTAATAATTTAATAAATATTTTCTAAAGACACTTCATCAAACGGTGTACCATGATGTTTGTTTATATATTACTTCTATCAATATGCTTAAATCGGGCGGTTGGGATTAGCAAACGTCATTGGAGAACTACTTCTAGGTTAAGTTTATTCATTACACTTCCTTGCAGATGGTAGTCATTACAACCTTATTAATTTTAGTAGAATAATTAAATTTAGGTTCGTGTTATACACGAATGACGGTTACAAAATAATTTTGATGAATTTTAATTGTTGCTGTTCCCAATCTGCGGTTCGCAAAAATGTTTTGGACGGATCGCAGCTCGATCTTAAAACTATCAAAAATATTAAACCAGAAAAATTTAAACAAATCGAGTAGCCTTTAAGAGTATTTTTTCAGTCATATTCATAAACATAGTTTGGTAAAACAATAAAAATAAAACGCACAAGCAAACATTTAAAAACATTGCATTGTGATGACAAATAACACACAATCACACACACACAGACACACACACACACACACACACACACACACACACACACACACACACACACACACACACACACACATATATATATATATATATATATATATATAATATTTCAAAAACAAGAATACTTTAAATGAATACATTTATTCAAAGCTTTTCGCCGATAAAATAGTATCCGCATCTTCCTGAATAGATCATCAACATCTTCAGGATGATGCTGATACTATTTTATCGGCGAAAAGCTTTGAATAAATATATTCATTAAAAGTATTCTTGTTTTTGAAATAATTTTAATTTATTATATATATTACAATAAAACATATCACCATATTTAATATATATATATATATATATATATATATATATATATATATATATATATATTTAGAATATTTGATCACTAATTTTACTCCTCCATGAATCGTTGGACAGTGTATGTATTACAATAAGCATAGATGAGTGACCAGCTGGAAAAGGTTGAGAACCACTGTTTTAAAACATAATATTTTCATTAGGATTTGAATATTTATTTGCATACGACTCTTTGTTATTTGTACAGCTTCAATAAATTGTTTTCGAAATAAACAGATAATAATAAAAAGAAAAGAAAATCTAGCTCGTTAATATGGTGGAAAGGATATTGCTGCTCTTGAGAGCAATGCTTAGTGACAGCTACAGGCGGGCTGGAATCTTATTTGAAAGAAACTGAAAAATCATCAAGCTCAGGAGAACATGGTTTAGTAATTTGAGAGGTTTACACTTTTATATAATACGATTCTAAGTTTCTGCTACTTTGTATGTTATTATTATATTGTAAAAGTGTTTCCGAGAGCCTTATTAACCAGAACGTTATATAAACTCTCAGTAAATACTAAGCATCTTATTTAAGCATCTGATTTAAACAAAAAACTACACAATGAAAGTAAAAGAAAATCTAATTATAATAAATCGTGATTGACTCCTATTACAAACTAAAGGGGGTCACTAAAGAACACCGCCATTTTAGGATCTGAAAAGTTGAATATCGTTTTTTTAATATTTTCAGTGCGTTTTAAACATTTAACGTTCCGACTTCTCCCTTTAACTCACTTTAACATTGTAACATCAAACTAAAGATCTTGCTAACTTCAAGTCTTGCTTTATGTACATCAACATTCACCTCACGTACGTTTAAAAGCTTACCCGGCGACAGACGATAGCCTCGCTAAAGTAAAACAGGGTAAGTGACGCGAAACACTTCTGCTATTTTACGCCTGGGTTTGTGTATAAGTTAAAAACACTTTTGTAGCTGAAGTTTAAAAAATTTACCTTCATTCAGTTTCCAACAGGTTGAGCTGCTGAAACAGTCCCCGAAATGGTTTCATGGGACGGATTTATTTAAGGATAAAATCAGATCATTTTATAATCTTTTACCCCCTTTATGTTAACATTTGTTCATAACGTGTTTTTAGGATACTGATATTTTTTTAGGATTAGTAAATCTTTCAAAACCTGTTTAAAAATGTATTTTTTATATTTTAACTAATGTAACTGTTTGAAGCAACTGTGGAGTAATGTTTATTTTTAAATAAATAAAACCTCTAAACCACAAATAACATTTATTTAAACCTTATGTACATTTCGATTGCCCAGCAATCATCTTCAGAGTTATTTAAAAAATACAACTAACTTTAAACAACATAATACAACAAATATATAGGCATAAACCGGCCACTACTTCGCCACGCCCCTTATTTTAAAAAAACTATTACGACCAATCACGTTGCAGTAAATTCCCCCTCTACAACTTGGTCCGGTCTTTCAATTCTCGTGGTGAAGAGTTACCGTTACAACTATTTCAATTTTACTAAAAAACAATAATAATATTTATTATCAAGGTTATAACTATCTCCTAAGGTTTAAATAAATGTTATTTGAGGTTTAGAGTTTTTATTTATTTAAAAATAAACATTACTCCACAGTTGCTTCAAACAGTTATAAATATGACTTCTCGGTCAAGAGAGAATAACAGATTCCAAACATTAAATTTACAAGTTAAAATTATATTAGCGGATATAAAATTTCTTAAAACATGTAAAAAGAAGAACTTAACTCCTAAATTTATTGAAGGAATTAATATAGAACAGAGAAAGTTTTACAATTTGCTGAGGAGAAATGGTTAAGTTTAGAAATAAAATACTTTTATGGTAAATTAAATACAGTGGAATTAGAGTTATATAATTTATATTTAAAGTTAGCAAAAGAAAATAAAGATGATTGGGACACATTTTTTAAACAAGTTTATGTAGTTACTAAACATAAATATTTGAAAAAAGTTGAAAAATTAGAAAAGAAATTAAGCATGTTGATGAGAACTACATCAGATAAACCTAATAACCAAAATAATAATAATATTTTGGTCAAAAATGAAACAAATATAACATTTACCAATTCGGAAATGGAATTTCATTTCCAGTTGAATGTTAACAATTGTTACAAGTATCAGAGTTGTTAGTTTCACATCTCAAGAGCGGGCGTGACACATTGTTAGCACTGACTTTGTTAACTTCCCTCATTCATATTAATTTCCATATTTAAATTGTACTTACAGATAAGTATTTCGATACCTATTATTTCTCATTCATATTGCCATACAGTATTCAATATCAAGAGAACAGTGGCATAATATATTACAATAGATGAATTTTTAAAAACCTTAATACCTCAAAAATAGTCTCAAATAACTAATATTACAAGTTACCTAAGACTAAAAACCCTTATGTACATTTCGATAACATCATCACTGCAGCGTTTTATTTTCAAAATTACTATATAGAACAATATAATTTAAAAAATAGACTGATGTACTAGTATAGGTCAGAATATTTTTTTTAAATTATTGTATTCTAGATTCTAATTTTTAATTAAGACACTCTGATAATGTTGATGATGACACGGTCAGCGAAATGAACATATAGTTTTAATCTCAGGTAGTTTGTAATCTTAATGAAATTAGATTTTGATGTTTGT
Source organism: Prosapia bicincta (assembly GCA_036971475.1). Lineage (NCBI taxonomy): Eukaryota > Metazoa > Arthropoda > Insecta > Hemiptera > Cercopidae > Prosapia > Prosapia bicincta. The sequence goes on from JBAIZL010000001.1 coordinate 388,825,236, forward strand.
CAATATTTTTATTGTTGTATAACAATTATTTCTTTCCAATCAAAAATAAGGACCAGAAGTTAAAAATAACCTATTATAATTATAACTTGATTTTGCAGAATATAATTACTGGCAGACTTTATTTCAACGGTATAGGCCTATAAGAAAACTACCCTGTAATAGTTCAGAGTATGGACATGCGGACGTAACATGATGCAAACATTCCTACAAAAAGTAAACAGATAAATGTAAAACATTCATACCTGTTTATTTCTCGAAGAACCTATTCAATAACAACTGTTTTTCTCTATCGATTACTACATCACTTGCCCGTATCTGAATCCCAAGATAGATTGAACAATCGATATCTGAAAACTTGTCATGTAAAATACCGTGCTGTATGGAATATTACATCTGAAGTTTTTGTTTGTTTAAAAATATAAAACTAGTGAATGAAATTTTGTGTTTTATTAGTTGAAGAGATGTATTCATCTTCAGGTTATTTTTTTATTAACCGTTTCAAATGCTCGCTGTTTTGTAGACACATACTTTATCGTGGTAGGTAGCAAGTTCAGGTAAGTTAGTGAACTGCCTATTATGCCCCACATTATGAACTTCTCTTAGTAATCGGATATCACTTCCTTATTAGAAGGAGGTGTAACCGGGTGAGATTTTTATAACTCTTATAGGCACTAGGCCCCATTGTATTATGGCTTTCCTCCATTTATGATATCATGACCGTCCCCATATCCCTACCAGGTGGATCTATATTCATACGTAAGTTCTACCGGGTTCCCCCCATTATCCTGCTATGTATTCATCAGTACCTATGTAGATGTTAGAATCTCCTCATGGAAAAATAAATTATAGCCTTATACATGAGTGTAGAACCTATATTGGTATCCCAACTATGTAACAATCTGTACTTCTCCTTCATCTTAGACTCAATTATGGACAAAATAACCATATTACTGTCCACGCTCCGTCCACACTGATCCTTTAGAAAAGTAGGAAAATTATGGACCGACAGGAGGGGAGAGACTATTTTGACCAACGACTACAGTCAGGCAGCTCTGAAGGCAATAGGCAATGGCAGCACAAACTTTTTTCTGAAGGCAGAACTGTAACCCCTCTGCCGCAGATGGGTAGAAACAACCCCATAAACCTATTTTGGATTCTGAAATAGTGTGACTGGATAGCCAATAATAGAGCCTGTTCCTTAGCCAAAGAAGGATGCCGCACATGAGGTCCGTCATAAATACAGCAAGAGACGGCATTCTTATGCAGTACAAGAGTGACACAATGGATGATGGCGCATACAGGCGGACTATGTAGGGAAGATTGTAGTGACAAGTAGTTACCTCTAACAAGACCAAGGCTCTGTGGTCACGAAAGCTGTAATTGGCGACAGACGAAATATGGTTTTAAAAGAAAATTATGTAATCCAAGCCATCTGGTTGCATTAAGTGCGATGAGAGCGACGATGAAACCAGAATTTACATATTCAGCGAAGGCACTCCCTTCAGATTCACCAGAAGGAAATGTTTTAGTGGTGAGGCACTAAGGGGCATGAAGAGATTCAACTTAAGAGGGGTTATTGGCTACAACAAAAAAGTAGGTATGTAATAAGCCAATCCTGTTGTAGGGTTGTGACAACGGCTATGTGCTCTGACCCAAAGGTTCCTCAGAGTTGTAATAATAACAACAACAACAACCCTACCTACATTCCTAACTATTTCCCATATTTCCTAGGTTTGCAAAGGTCATACCTGCTTCTAAATCTAAACAAAACCAACAATTATAGAAACTGATAAATAGAAGAGAACAGTTCTACCCACTTACAAATGAAACAATCATATTTTAGCGTAATGCAGATAAGGCCAACTAACAATGTATACAGTTCGACGAAATGTCATATTTCTGATAAATATTTGAGACAGTGCGGCGGTTGAAAGTTCTTGTAATTTAAAATACCAAGTCACAATGGTGGGCTACTTAAATGTTACTACCGAATTACATTACCAATTGAACCATTCCAAGATGGTAATAGCTGCACGATTCATCTACAAGTCGATATCTCCGAAAACGTATATATAATTTTTCGCGAACCCCTCAATAGAATTTGTTCACTTGCTAGGCAACGCGTTTGACTTATTTAAGATATACCTCTGTCGCCTATTTATTATAATGGGAGAAAACATTCCCTCGACAGTGATTCTGATGAACTGTATATTTCGAAATGTTGTACAAACTTATATTTTACTACAAAACACCTGCTTTGTCTTACAAACCGCTCATAATGCTTTTAATATGACGTCATAATTTACCTGAAAATATACTACAGAGTTCCACAGCACTAACGTTTACTGACTATAAACCTAATAGTTAAATCTGGCTCGTTTTGCTAGAGAAACATTATGTGAGCATACAATTATCTAAATAAATTCTTGGAGCATTGCTTTTATTATATATTTGCTCACATTTTATTTGTTATACACAGAACAGTAATTCTACCCATATTGAGAACCGAGGGTATTGTATATAAATAAATAAATATTTATTCACTTTATTGAAATTGAACAAAAACATAGTCTATGTATATTTGCAAGGGGACTTTTATAGTTTTAATCCCAGTGCTCCCAATTTCAAGCTTTTTAGAGGCTTGTAAATATTCTTGTAGTAGTTGGATTAAAGTGTAAGTGATATATATATATACATATATGAATATTTATAGATATGTATACATATATGATGGGTATATGTTCCGACGATTCGCTAGAATCTCATCTATCATTGACGAGGTGAACCCAATAACAGTTAAAGAGCTTAATAGTCTAGAGGCCTAGAGTTTGATACACGCTGAATTACCTAGTGCTTTGGTGGTCTACAATGATTTGACGCTTTGTAGTAGCTTAAAAAATACTATATCCATCATTTAAAGTAGCGAAGTACACAATATTTATTTAAATTACCTATGTATATGGGCACGTGAAGTATATATATACATATACAAACCTATGCTTTGTTTTCATAAACAGATTTTGGGAATAGCGAACTAAAAACGACCCAAATAATACGATGAAAGCATTTAAATATAACAAAAGTTATTATTGTAACATGATATATTTCTGGAAATAACCTAAATAGCTCTAAATATTTAATGACGGATATGCAATTAAATAGCAATTACAGTTATTATGTCAGTAAATTATATACAAACATGTCTGTAATACTTGAGTGTAGTATTAGAAGACAGTTGGGAAAATAGTTGAAAACCCACCATTAAGAACATACTTAATGTAGGCTTACTGTAACCTGCCCAAAGTTGTATGTATTTCCGAAGCAGGGACATACATATAGTTCTGCAGTATCACTGTTTAAAATTCATTTCGCAAGCTAATTATATTTTGTAATGTTGGTAGTTTGACAAGAGCTGAAGTAAAGAACTCAAGTTTGCAGCGTTCTTCCCACCCTTAGTTTTAGTTCAAAGAGGCGACATTTTGGTTGGTCACGATCTGCCGACTAGTACAGAATATTCATCGTTGTATGTTTCTAACTTAGTTTCAGGTAAATACGTGAAGAAAATTTGTCTCAAAGGTTTGGCTCATGGTTACGTATTTGCTAAAGTTCTACAGCATGGAAAACCCTAGGAATTTGAATATACAATGCATATAGGATTTATAATAAATATATCTATTATTTTACACAACATTCAAAGATCATGATAAACTTTTCAAAAGTAAAAAGACAAGAAGAGGTTATTGAAATAAATTTAAAAGTATAAATATTATTCCAATCAATTATAAGTGTTTCACTTAAATCAGGGTAAATGAACGGAATACTACTTTTAGAAAAACTTTTGATTACATCCAATGGGATTGAGGACTACGTATTGAGGATTGATGCAATACAGGAATGCTACTTGTAGAATTACTCCGTAGTAAGCATGACCGAAACAACAAACCCAAAATGAGAGGAGATCATTACATAAGGTACAATACTAAAGTACTGACTATCTGAGTAGATACTCTTGTAGAAGTTTTTAGGAAAGGGCGGATGGAGTTAGATACGAATGGGAAAAAGAGGTAAGGAAATACATACATATATATATATATATATATATATATATATATATATATATATATATATATAATAAATATAGTGGAACGTAATCTTGTGATATAAATATTTTATAAAAATATTTCAAAGATAGGAATTGTTTAAATTTATAATTATTCACAGCTTTTCTACACTAGATGCATTAGCACCTTCAGGAAAATAATTAGTTTTATACACAAATAAAATCATATGTAATTTGCCTATACATATTTTTTTTGGAAAAAAATATTTATACGTCATTGTTATTCTTTTAGAAGATGTTAATATATATATTGGCAAACATGTCTGAAACGTATATATTTTAAAACAATTCTTGTATTTTAAATATTTGAGTAATTATATAAATAAATATATAAATATATATAAATAAATAAATAAATATATATATATATATATATATATATATATATATATATATATATATATATATATATATATATATATATAATTATGTAGTTATGCAACACTTTTTTTGTATTTAATAATCATTTTCACTATATATACTCAAACAAGTGAGATCTTCTTTAAGTACTTATAGTGAAAGTGATATTATAATATATATATATATATATATATATATATATATATATATATATATATATATATATTGATATATATATATATATATATATATATATATATATATATATATATTTATATTTATATGTATATCAATAAAAATATATGTAAGTACATATATACATGTATGCTTTATATTGAATACTGTATACTTGACCAATAATTTATAAAGGCAAAAGGATTATTACCAAAGACGTCAAACGTAGTGTAATAAGGACTACATTAGCTTTTACCTGCCAGGATTTAGGTATGGACTATGAAGTTCTTATAGTTTTATTTATTGTAATAAAGTTGTCGGGAAGTTGCAAATACTTTACAATATTTTATTTATTGTTCTTGCTTTCTTAAGAGTTTTTCTGTTGTACTTTTCTATTGTAAAGGCATCAAGTAGTTAGATTGCCTATACAGCGCCGTTTATTGTGAGGCGGTCTGGTAATGTCCTCCAGCAACCTGCATCTGTAGATTCTGATTTCTTGATAATGAGTAATTTCAATAAACCTGTACACACACACACACACACACACACACACATATATATATATATATATATATATATATATATACATCTGTACATCTGTCCAGTGTAATAAAATAGAAATAATTCAGGCATTATTAAAATACAGTTTTATCCTGATTATTTTTAATAACCTTAATGAACTGTAAATATTTTGTTTAACAATCGTAGTTTCAAAATGATGTTATAAACAAATTTTAAAATTAGTTTTCAAGTATTGCTTTCTGGGTATTAGTAAAATGTAATATGTTTCCTTTTAAAATATAAATGGGTGGGGCGCCTCTCAAGTCGCCTCAGAAATCTCAGCACCGAGACGGTACTTTATACCGATTACGTATGTTTCCCTATAACTAAAATTGTATTTAAACGTTACATCAGATATTGCTGTTTTTTAACCTATATTTTAAGCTGTTTAACACTTGATATACTGAATTTTATTACTGCTTTATTTCTAAATACACCATTTTGATTTAATATTTCATTTTAGTATTTTCCTTATTGTTAAAAGATGCATGAAAACAGCAGTCATGGAAAATTAGTATATCCCTTCGGCGCCCAGATAATATTCACCCGTTGTTAGGGTGCTCACTATACTTGTCAAATTTTTGTACATATATTTGTTTTTTCTTGTTTGTTAGTTTGATTGACTGTGCATTAATGAGTATATTTCCTTCGTCTTGATAACATTTGTTGGCTTATTATTCTTCCCGCTTGCCATGTAATACGAAAAGGTTTTGTATTTCAAAACGTTTTACAAATCGTGAATTTAGTTATTTTATTGTCACCGTCATTAAATAGTAAGTAATCAATTTGAACTTGCTTTTTTAGTCAGATATTCAGTTACACTACTCCATTATTGTCTCGCTCACATTTAAACTTGCCCGAAGTATAAAATAGAGGTATTTTGTTTCAAAGCCTGGTTTCAAGTGTTTCATTATATCTTGTTCTTAGTGATTTCAATGTTTTTCAAGAGGTAGAATAAGGAGAATTATTTTGATATGATTTTACGTTACCGCAAATTGTTCAACCTAATTGTACAAACACAGTAGTTTTAGTGTTCGACACTTATATGTGACTATTTTTGGTGATTTGATCTCGGGTATTTCCAAATCTTTTTATAAAAAGCCTTTAGAGTTCTATTGCTAGCATGAATGTTTGTAAATATTTTCCACTCACTGAACACGTAAAACTTATTTATTAAACTGCTGCCAAATTTATGTTTAAGTCAGATAATTTGGTTTATATACCTTTTTATCTTGAAAATATATGTAGTACATTTATAGTAGCAAAATAAAAGTTTGTAAAACACAATAAATATAATGAGCTCTCATATATTTTAAACAGTGTAATCAAAAAAATACGAGTAACAAAACAGTGCCCCTTACTTACCCCTCACTTATCCCTTATTCCCACCTCTCCACTCGTAGTTCTGACTCAAGTTGGCGGGTAGGGTTTACTGACCCTAATAAACGAATCAATGAGTTGTCCACGTAATGTAAATAAATATGGCCTATTTAATACAGATAAACCAGTTTAAGTTGCTTCAAAATGTAGCTGGCACGTATTTATCACTAAAGTATGTGTTTATTAACAAAACGTATCGACATTAAAAATGTGTGCACCATTTTTTGACCATATTTGTATTTAAAACATTTGTTTACTTTACTCCTTTCACAATTTGCTGTTTGTATACTTAGGTAATTAGTTTGTTCAAAAAATCCATTATTGTATCATAGGAAGGTAGCTATGCATTCAATTGTTACAATTAATTAGTAAATATGTAAATCTGCTTGAATCAGGGAGTAAATAAAAAATATATGTATATGCATATATATATATATATATATATATATATATATTAAATATGGTGAAATGTTTTCTTGTATATATAGTTAATAAATTTAAAATATTTCAAACACAAGAATACTTTTAATGAATATATTTATTCAAAGCTTTTCGCCGATAAAAAAGTATCAGCATCTTCAGGAAAAATAATTATCGATTAGATAATTATTAACATATTCATTAGATAATTATTTTTCCTGAAGATGCTGATACTTTTTTATCGGCGAAAAGCTTTGAATAAATATATTCATTAAAAGTATTCTTGTGTTTGAAATATTTTAAATTTATTAAATATATATATATATATATACAAACACATACATACTACACACACACACACACACATATATATATATATATATATATATATACATACACACACATACACACTCACACACACACACACACTCACACACACACACACACACACACACACACACACACACACACATATATATATATATATATATATATGTGTGTGTGTGTGGGTGTGTGTGTGTGTATGAATCGTGAGCAGATTACAAAGTTAAAATGTGGCCGAAATCAGCGAGATGTATGATAGGAGAAAGTATATGATGTAGACCAAGTTCATAGTTTGGTTAGACCAATTGATAACTTTACTAGGTTTTATGTACATTCATGTGCAGTGTCCAATACGAGAAACGAAGTATTTTGTGCTATTAAATCTTCGAATGAATAAGTACGACCGGACCCCGAGATAAAGTAATACTACTCTAAAGCAACGACCAATTGTACGGGGAAAACAGTTTCTCCTTTTGCTACGTTATATTAAAAATATATCTTTAACGTAATTTGTAATACTTTAAAACACAAATTCATGTCTTTACTATTACTTTTAAATTGATATGCTCTGATTAAACTTACAATTACAACTTCATACAATGATGTCAGAAAAAATCACAAAGTATGAATAATAAAGGGAAGGAAAACATAATTAAATAGAACATCATCCTGTTTATAATGTCGAATTCGTTTGAAGTTTCAACCTGAAGAAACTTTGTTGATCTCTAGCAATAAGGTTAACTTTGATATTATCATTTAATTCTTGATTTTCTTGCTCGTTGTTGGTGAAGTAAAATTGCTCTTTTTATTATATTTTACTTTGTGCATAAAGCAAGGTTATATCAAAGAAAAAAATCAAAAGGTTGAGTGTTTAAAAAAGCAAAATTCTCTGTGATCTGTCATTAGCCTACCTACAAATATATATCTATAAAATTTGATATAAATAGTTTACACCATTATTAGGAAAATGTAGAGTTTGGTAAGTTTATAAATAATTATTATTACTAAATGTGACGATTTGTTTTAGTTGGTAATTACGGTCAATAAAATTATATTGTTTAAAAATATATCTATATAGTAATTTTAACGTTTCGACTGTCTAGTTCCGAAGTGGATTTACCTCACTAACATATTTTTATGATGCCAGTGCATCTTAATTCCGAAATAGAACTTCATTGCGGATCTGCTTATCTTGAACCTTTTAATCTAATTGCACCAAAGCACAAATCCTATAGGACAAACATAGATATACTAACACCGCAAAACCTTTAGCGTTTGACTTGTGTACTTTAATGTGACGTAAGAGATTAATCACGAAACTCAGTAGCGGCGTAGCGCCTTTTTATGCTTTCTAACAGTCTATAGTCATCTTCAATAACTATTTAAAAGTATTTATCTATAGTTCACAGACCTTTGTCAAAATCTCGACCTAATTCCATTTTTGACAGAGTAATAATCCACAATTCTACAGTATATTAGTATTTATTGATTCTACGGTACAATCTTTTCTCTTAGTTTACATATCCAAAATGTATAATAAAAATATCAAACTTTTTTAATATAAACGTGTCTCAAATTGATATTAGCCACAGTTAGGACGAAGAACTTGGCGTGTATGTTTCTCCCTATTAAAATTATATTTGTTAATACAAAGTTTCAAGCTATTAGACCAGTTATCTTAGTTTAGGAAAAGAAAAATGTGGAAAAATAATTTTGTTTTATTTGTAACGGTTTATAATTAAACAAATTGGACTTTATTTAGTTATAACTCTTAAAACATTTAATATTCACTTCTAGCTTACATTTCAGGCGTAACGAGACGTCTGTCTGTAACGCAATAGAAGCTATAACTCCGTTACATTAAATACTTCAAATTACCAAGTTAAATCATTAAAATTAGCAGAATATTCTTGAATTAATTCTTAAGGTTTATTAATCTGAAATGCAAGGAATTGTGCGCTGGTAAAATAATGACTCTTTTAAATTCAATTAAAGCAAATTATAATCTTTTAATTTAAGATAGACAGATAAAATAAATTAAAATCATGACACATAAATTTTTTTTAACACTCAGTTACGGATTATGGAACATTTTTAATTTTACTTATAAATTTTTAAGGATAGCAATCCTTCAATTAATTAATTAATCAATGGCTGAAAATGAACATGTATTCGAGTTGACTTGCCTTTTTTGTATAATCAAATTTAATAATTTATTGTGAACATATCGGCACCAAAAGATGCGTAATTATAATTATGCTTATTAATTGAAAAGTTCAATGTTCATTATTTAGAATTCTGCTGCGAAACATTTTAAATTTTGAAATTAAGTTTTAAAAGTCTTAAATCGCCCACTTAGCTGTATTAACTTGTCGCAACTTCGCTTCCTCCTCGTGGAAAATCTCGGTAAAGCCTGGCCTCATCTTCGTGGAAAAGCATCGGGAAAAGCCCTCAAAAGTCTGCGACCCATCTTGTACCTGGTATCGTATGCCGTGTTCTATGCCATGATTAAAAGAAAATAATACTTTACATTAATTAAAATAAAAAGAAACTAAATACATTTTCTTGCTATTTGGAGACGTCCGTTCCCTGTTACATCCTGGCCAAATGAGAGAGATAATTTTGTTGCGCGCAACCTGCCTACCTATCGCGCATCAGCCGGGGCGCATCCCTAGCTTGATAACTTGTTTTAAGTTTTTCTCGATAGTTGTCACTATCAGCCAGAGATCTCATTAAAATATTTATCATACATAACAATTTTTTTTTTACATAGTTATACATTATTACAATTTTGAATCTATTCTCGTTTATTTTCTGAAATTTACTAATTTAATATGTAACACCGTCTAAAGTGTGTTACATATTTTTCCCCCCTTTTGAAAAAAAAATTGTGTCATTTCATTTCTCCCTTTTTTTTTATTGGAATGTTTTTATCTAATTTTTATAATTTATTAATGACTCTCAGTTCAGCAACCAAACTATTCTTCTTTAAAGTAAACATATCACAAACCCTTTAACATTACTTGCATGTCCGTAACTAGAACAAGCTTAGTTTAACAAAAACATTTTTTTTTTTTTACATTACATTAACATAATACAAACAAATTATTTCTCGGATTTAGCATCCTTCCAAACAAAATGAAACCTTTTTTTTTACAAATAAATCCATAATCATCTCTTCTTTTACATTTATAAAACATTGTATTGACACATACTCTTATAATTTCACATAATGTTCTTTACTGCCTTTATTTCATTAAAACACTTTTATCATTGAATCATAAATAACATCAACTCACTTCAATAGTGTTTTTATTTATTCGGTGCGCACCATTGTCTTTAAATACGAAGTTTACATATAAAATTTATACCTAATTACATGATTCATTACTCCTGTATCTTTCATAAACATCATTTAAAAGTCGTTGCCAATTGTTCAGTTTTTTTGCTGTTAAAGTGTTATTAATTATGTATTGTTTAATTTAAAGTAGTTTGTTTTGTAAAGTCAGTCCGTCTTGTAAGTGTGGTCCACGTCATGAGTCTGGGACCAAATAGTCTTACCCCTTGTGTAATTGTGTAGTCTAAGTCTAAATTAATAACATTTTATTCGCATTACGAACAATTGCTGCGGAGGTTTCCTACCCTCTTTTTAATTGCGAGATATGCGCCTTGCGTATCTCATTTAAATTTTCTACCCCTTGTATCAAAACACTTACAGGGTTTAAGAAATATAATAATTTGTATGGACCTTTATATTTTACATCTAGCTTAGCTTGATATTTATCTATCTTTTTTGATAATGACTGATGCTTTACATACACTTTATCTCCTATTTTGAAAGGATGTACGTTATCACCTTTATAGATACCATACTCTTTTATTTTTCTCAATTGACATTTTAATATTCTTTATGGCTTTGTTAAGTCTGCTTGCTATTTCTGTTTTGGTAATTTTATTTTCTACAATGTCGTTCAAACTCCACAAATTTGTTAATAAATCATTTGGTTTAAAATTAAACATTAATTCAAAGGCTGAATGGCCAGTGGATTCATTGAAGGCTGAATTTAGACAAATTTGCAAATAATGAAGTCCTTCATCCCACATTGTTTGTTTATCATGAAAAAAGCTCCTTAACAAAACCTTAATATTTTTAATATATCTCTCAGCCTTATTGGCTCTAGGTATGTACGGTAGGGTTTTGATATGTTTTATTCCATTATTAAACATAAAATTCTTAAACTCAATGGCTTTAAAACATGCTCCATTATCAGACACCAAGAAACGAGGCATACCAAAATTAGCAAAAACTACATCTCTCAACTTGTTGATGACATTTACAGCTTTAGCATTTCTTAAAGGCATTATATAACAGAATCTACTTAAATCATCTACTGCAATTAACAAATGATTATGACCTTTCTTACTCCTTACTAATGGTCCCATTATATCTACATACAGTTTTTGCATGGGATTGTTTGATACAAAACTTACAAGTTTCCCATTATAAATTTTTGGTGCTTGTTTACAAGTAGCACATATTTGACAATCTTTAATTTTTTGTTTTATAAAATTACACAAATTAGGTCTATAGAAATATTGGTTAATCTTCGACATTGTTTTTAATTGACTAAGATGTCCGCCAAGAAATGAAGTATGATAATATTCGAACATCATGTCTTTCAAATTAACAGGCAAATAAATTTTTAATTTGTTTTTATCTTTAAACATTAATAGGCCTTTGCTCATACAAAATTTTTTATTGTTAGTTTTAGATTTAATACTTTCTAAAATTTTTGTTATTTCAGGATCTGTTTTTTGATGTACTTTCAAATCTAGGTAACCTAAAGGTATTTGCGAAATTGCATTAGTTTGAGGATTAGGACATTTGTTGTTGTTAATAGATTGGAATTTCTTCCCCTGTTTATCTTTTTTAAAGATTTCGTCCTTCGACTCTATCTCCACTATTTCGATATCAATACCTTCCCCATTATTGTGGATCCTACTAAGAGCATCGGCTACGACATTCTGTTGCCCTTTTATGTGAAATATTTTGAAAGGTAGACTTACAATTCTCTCTAACCATCTTCCCAATTTGCCTAACTTTCGGAAATGTGTAAGAGACCATGATAATGCTTGATTATCTGTAAGCAAGTAAAAGGGTTGTACCTCTAAGAATTTATAAAATTTTTCGATGCTAAGAACAATGGCTAAAGTTTCCTTTCGTATACTGAGAGAGCTCTCTCTGAATCTGTGAATTTCTTTGAAAAGTAAGCTACTGGTTTCTTTTGATCGGCTTCATTTTTCTGTAACAAGCATGCACCAACGCCATGCTCACTGGCATCTGTCATCAGATAGAAAGGTTTGTTGTAATCTGCTATTGCTAAACAGGGAGGATTGGATATGCAATTTTTTAAGGTGTTAAAACGTTTCTCACACTCTTCCGTCCACTGGAATTTAACTCTTTTCTTCCTTAACTCGTTCAATACACTAGCAATTTTGGCATAATCTTTAATGAAACTACTGAAAAATGACACCATGCCTATAAATCTAGACACTTCCTTAGCATTTTTTGGTCTAGGAAAATTTTTTATTGAATTTGTTCTTTCTGGATCGATTTTAATTTGATTATGGCTCACTTTATTGCCCAAAAAATTAATCTCTTTACACACAAATTTTGCCTTGCTCAAATTTACAGTTAAGTTATTTTTACTCAATCTACTAATTACCTCTCTATCATGTTTCAGATGTTCTTCTAAACTATTACTATATATAAGGATGTCATCAACAAAGTTTAACATGTATTTAAACTTAATATCGCAAAAAATTCTTTCTATATACGAGCTTAATATTCCACTGCCTACATGCAAACCATATGGAATTCTCGTACAATTGTATTGACTGAAAGGTGTTGAAAACGCGGTATATTTTTTGCTATTTTCGGTAAGCGGTATCTGGTGGAAACTGTTACAAAGATCAATACAACTAAAATACTTAGCATTACCCAGAAATTGATAACAATCGGCCATGTCGCCAATAGGATGTGAAACTCTTTCTATCAATTGATTCATTTTGCCATAATTCACTACAAGTCTATGTTTATCACCCTTTGACACTAAAAATGAAGGACTCAAATATGGGCTAGTGGAATGCTCAATTATTCCTTTTGCTAGTAAATCATCTATTATTCCTTTTAGAATAGTCATTTTAGGTGGACTGATGGGATATGGTTTAACTTTTACGATTTCATCAGATTTTACTTTTAAATCAAATTTAAAATTTAAGGCTTTCCCAATCTTGTCTGTAAATACATTAGGAAATTGTCTTACTATTGCTTCTATTTCTTTAATTCCTTCTGGACTACCAATTTGTATTTTACTATTACTCATTATATTGTTATTGCTTAAGGATTTAAAATTATTAATCTTTATTTTTACTGTAGGATCAAAATTAAAATAACATTCTTGTTTTGATATGTCTATTATTAAACCTGTTTCATTGATGAATGGAGTTCCTAATATCAGGGGCCATGTTACATTATTTACAATATAAAATTTTACATACCAGCTAAAGTGTTTTATTTTTATTTTTGGAATGCAATAACCTTTTACTTTAATTTCGGCATTATTAGCAGCTACAATAGTTTCCATATCTGACTTATACATTGTCATTTTGTTCAGCAATTTATTCTCTTGAATATATTTTTCACTAATTAAATTGATTGAGCATCCAGTGTCAATAAGGGCTTTACTTTTATTGCTTATCTTATTTATTTTTATATCTATCGTTGGTAACATAATTATTTTAGGTTGGATTTTCATCCATTTTCTATTTTTTACCATTTTCAAAACCCTTAAGCATTTGTTTTTATCTTTATTATTTTTATTAAAAATATGATTTTTATAATTAACATTTTTCTTATTCATATTTTGGCAATAATTGACCTGATTACATTTGTTATTCTTTTTATCATTTGTTTTGAAATTTACTTATGAGTTACCTTTATGCTTAGCCAAAAATATATTTTTTACAAAATTGCGGGAGGTATCCCTGATGAATGCCTCCCTCTTAATTAATTTTTTTTGAATTTGTTCTGCACACATTAGCCTTGTGACCCAATCTACCACACTTAAAACATTTTATTGGTTTATGGTTGTAATTTTGATGTTGAGGTGGTCTTTGATAGCGATTGTTACTATTACCATTGTTAGAATTATTATTGTTATGGTTACTATTGCTAGAATTACCATACATATTGGACTTCTGAAATGCCCTGAACTGTTGTTCACTATTTCTATTTCTAACATGATCATTATATGTAATGTTTTGTATTTGCACTGACATTTCGTTGAAATCATTTAAGCATGTAGGGTTCTCGACAAACATTAATTTATCTCTGGTCTCAGGGTTCATACCCAGTTTAATCAGTTGTACTAATTCACTTTCTGAATAACCACCTAATAACAATTCATTATTAACCTTTAAAGATTTTACATAAAGAGGCAGGGGTTCACCCATACCTTGAGGTCTATTAATTAAATTTCTTTTTAAATTTTCCCTAAGATTAAGAGGTATAAATGTTTTTAAGATATTCTGGTGAAATTCCTTTAAATTACTGTTTTGTTCTAAAGCTGACAACAATTTGTCCAACAATGGACCGGTTGCATAGTTAATACCTAGTTCTAGGATTTGATTATCAGACAGCTTTACTTCATTTTTCAATTTCAGTATAACTTTAACAAAATTTAACAATTTTCTATATTCTAAACCGTCTGTAGTTATAAAAAGTGATAAATATTTCTCCAATGGATTAGGCAATTTCTTATACAATTTAAAATCAAACATTACATTCTGAGATCTTACTCCTGGACATAAATTCATTACATTGGAAGTATCTATTGTTTTAGAACTACTTAAACCTATTTCTGTTTTTTCTTTAGAGATCATATCAATTTTTAAAGCCATTTGTTTAATAGGATTACTCTCAGAAAATCAACGAGAATACATTCTTAAACAGAAGGTCAAGCAAACTCGAAATATTTAAACAGGCTCGCAGCTGTGTAAACACTGGCACTCCACAATTAGCTTTCAAGGCCATGCACAAACTTTTAAAAATCTAAAACTTACTACGCACAAACATGACAAATGTTTTGAACAATAAGAGTCTCTGACCTTGACTACACTACAAGTAAAAACAGATTATAACTGGTTTTCTCCCCTAACTTTACCAAACTGCTTACACGAGCTACCTGCTACATCCTTTTGCGTTCAACTTATACATTTTATGAAATTTTACACTGTGAATTTACCTTTTGAATATATTTAATGAATTCGGTTATTTTAAACCATTTTTAAATTTTCTTTCTGCCAACACACAAATTTACATTTCAAATTTTTATAGCAGAGTCGCGCATTTTGTGTAACGGTTTATAATTAAACAAATTGGACTTTATTTAGTTATAACTCTTAAATCATTTAATATTCATTTCTAGCTTACATTTCAGGCGTAACGAGACGTCTGTCTGTAACGCAATAGAAGCTATAACTCCGTTACATTAAATATTTCAAATTACCAAGTTAAATCATTAAAATTAGCAGAATATTCTTGAATTAATTCTTAAGGTTTATTAATCTGAAATGCAAGGAATTGTGCGCTGGTAAAATGACTCTTTTAAATTCAATTAAAGCAAATTATAATCTTTTAATTTAAGATAGACAGATAAAATAAATTAAAATCATGACACATAAATTTTTTTTAACACTCAGTTACGGATTATGGAACATTTTTAATTTTACTTATAAATTTTTAAGAATAGCAATCCTTCAATTAATTAATTAATCAATGGCTGAAAATGAACATGTATTCGAGTTTACTTGCCTTTTTTGTATAATCAAATTTAATAATTTAATGTGAACATATCGGCACCAAAAGATGCGTAATTATAATTATGCTTATTAATTAAAAAGTTCAATGTTCATTATTTAGAATTCTGCTGCGAAACATTTTAAATTTTGAAATTAAGTTTTAAAAGTCTTAAATCGCCCACTTAGCTGTATTAACTTGTCGCAACTTCGCTTCCTCCTCGTGGAAAATCTCGGTAAAGCCTGGCCTCATCTTCGTGGAAAAGCATCGGGAAAAGCCCTCAAAAGTCTGCGACCCATCTTGTACCTGGTATCGTATGCCGTGTTCTATGCCATGATTAAAAGAAAATAATACTTTACATTAATTAAAATAAAAGAAACTAAATACATTTTCTTGCTATTTGGAGACGTCCGTTCCCTGTTACATCCTGGCCAAATGAGAGAGATAATTTTGTTGCGCGCAACCTGCCTACCTATCGCGCATCAGCCGAGGCGCATCCCTAGCTTGATAACTTGTTTTAAGTTTTTCTCGATAGATGTCACTATCAGCCAGAGATCTCATTAAAAATATTTATCATACATAACAATTTTTTTCTTACATAGTTATACATTATTACAATTCTGAATCTATTCTCGTTTATTTTCTGAAATTTACTAATTTAATATGTAACACCGTCTAAAGTGTGTTACATATTCCTAAATTAAAATATTTTCCATTACAACACTCTTGTCTCGTTTTGCTTTTAAAGAGAGATGTACCAATGGGAATAATAAACTTTACAAAATCAAAAATATGTTAGGCATAATCTTCTAAATTTACATCTTTTAAAATAGTTTAAAAACTGTTAAACAATTACATCATTCGCCATAACTAGGTAGCCAATAACTAATATAATCCTCTGCAAACAGAACCGAAATACTGCTTTTAAAAGATGCAAAGATTTAACAAAATATTTGCTCTTGTGATAATCGATTATTAGAAATACATGTGTCTTTAACCCACTGACAATTTTGACAAAATAGTTTATGCTTTTCACGATATCTTTAGTAACTACATTATAATTATTTGTTTGCTTTCAACGCGAAGACATTTCTCAATAATAAACAATTGCAATGGTGATAAAGGTCATTCGGAAAATACGTGTCTGAATAGGTTGGACACTCTCTGTCCCCTGGGGAAAGTTAGAAACGGACAAATATTTGTTAGAAACAGAGAGACCTGTAGTAGAGCAATGAAATTAAATACAGCACATTCATTGACAAACTAATCTCGGTTTTGAAATCGTGGGGCTAATTTCGGTTGAAATGAACTTTGTGCAGAGACGTGAAACTCTTCTCATCAAGAATTTTGAAGGGTGTCCTTACATCTCGGATAAATGTGTTGTTTGTGAGATGGATCTACTCTCTACAGAGATTATGGAAATCGTCTATCTGACATACAAAGTTGGAAAGGATAATTGAAGAGAAAAAATTAATCTATGTATCACATGATTGGCGTATTGCTACCGCCGATTCCTGAAATGTGCGCTTATCCATTGACTGACTCATCTCCTTGATTATTAAATCATCCCCTATATATGAGATAAATCTACCCTATAAAGGAATCGTGGTAAAGTGTCTACCTCATTCTAGGAGTAAGTAGAAATTTCGGTAACACAATTTTTACTTTACAAAATACATATCAAAATGCAGCTGGTTGGGCCGTCCAAGTGTTATTTGTGAAATACGTAATAACGGATGAATCACCTATGTGATTTAAGTGAACCTTTGTTTGGAGACATGGAAACATATCAGGTGCTCTATAAATGTAAGGATCAATGCTGTCAAAGTTAGAAAATGATATTTTACTTCTTCATGTTAGTCACCTTAGTGTTCAATGTATGGACCGCGTTTCATTGAATATGAAACGTTCATTGAAAATGACAAAAGAACCAGTTACACAAATATCACCTTAAATGAATAAGTTAATTAGACTCCCTCATGTTTTTTTTATTACCCTTCATTGAAATCTTTTGCATGTGTATATTCAAATAAAGTAAATGTTATTTATTTTGTTTAACCAAAGCCTATTTTTTTATAACTATGAAAAATATTATTTCAATGAGGCCTGAATTTGTAATTACTTGACCGTTTGAGCTTCTCTTCTAAAGACAGGATAAATTAAATATTATCAAACAGCAACTCAAAAACATAAATTTAATCCTCAAACACGTTTTTAATGGTAAAGACATAAATTCAGTTAATACAGCTGATTCAACATTTAAACAATAACTATAAACATAAAGAGTAATATCTGTTGTCGCTACTAATGATGATAGTTTTGTCTTAAAATTCGTTTATTACAGTTTATTATTTGTTACAAGTGTTCGTTAACTTCTAATTAATTGTAACATTTGCTTTTATATATAAAATCCCTTGCCACCATAAAAATTCCAATAATATTATCTTTTTGAGAAGAAAATTTGCATTTTAGTTCGTTTCGCCGCTCACGACTGACAGAAAATGACGTCAGTTGAAAAGATAACTTATATCCTTGGGTTCCAGGAACATTTCACAGTGACGTTATTTTCAAGAAAAAGTAATTGTGTGAAAGACAGCGAGGAGGCTGGGGTTTTAGAATTTCATTTTGAAATTTGTAGCAAAAAGGCTGTGGCAACTCGTCACTCCACTTCTGACCTTGAAATAAACTCTGCAGGGAGAGAGTTAATTGATAAAATAAATTGAAATTCGAATCCCTATTTTCTTTGTCATTGCGCATATAAGAAATCACATACTGAGAATGTTTTTTAATCGAAATGAGTAGTTTATTTTTAAAAATTGTTCTCTGTTATGTCTTCTGTAGTAGTTCTATTTGACATATCAAAAGAAAGATGTAGTGAATAAGAAAGTTAGTATACTTACAAGCAGATATTCTTACACTTAAACGAAGTCAACCTCAAAACAAAATGATTTTGGAAGACATCAGAAACGATTTAATAAATTAGCCTATATTTACACCTGGCAAATGCAAGCCAGTAAAATAAATTAAAATTTTACTATAGAACAAGGTAGTAAATTCTAATGTAGTCAATGTTATACCGTAAATAGTAAAAGATCGTGTGTACATTAACTTTTCAGTACGATGAGTGTTATCCTACAAAGTGATATATATGAATTTAACGGAATTTTTTTCCGGAAAGTTGACAATTTAAGATCCTTTAAAATAGAGAAAAATAAAACTATTGTAATAATATTTTACTTTTAAACTGAATTACTAGATCATCAGAAAAATTATATTATCACTAAAAATAAAACTGAAACCCTTAGTTGTTCATTGACCTGAAGGGCATTACATCAGGCCAAGTGATTTTAAGGAAAGTGAAAGGAAATATACGCAAGAAATGAGAAGCATAAAGCCTATAGAAGTGCACATAGAATTGTAAATAATGACGTTTTCACTTTATACGTTATTACATTACTATTAAGTTGTAAAAAAGCTATTAGCTCAGGCTATAGCTTGGTTATTTTACGACGCCAATTTATCTTTATGGAACCCTTCGAGGGCGATCGAACAACGCCGACACGAAGCACGTAGTTCCTGCGAAAACACGTTCTTATATTTATATAGTAAAAAAATGCACGACACTTGTTTTTAAGGTGAATAAATTATTATTTGATGACATAAATTATAAAATGCATGATTTATTTATTGAGTTGTTACAACAAAGGAATAGGGATTTTAAGGCAGCATATTTTATAATTTAATTTCAGTAAAATATTTTCTTTCCG
Source organism: Prosapia bicincta (assembly GCA_036971475.1). Taxonomy (NCBI): domain Eukaryota; kingdom Metazoa; phylum Arthropoda; class Insecta; order Hemiptera; family Cercopidae; genus Prosapia; species Prosapia bicincta. The sequence goes on from JBAIZL010000001.1 coordinate 388,845,202, forward strand.
AAAAATTCTGATTTTTATTTTCTCATTAGATTTACGTTTTTAATCCATGTTATTAGAAATGGAAGAAAAATGTAACTCAGGAATAACCAAGGAGGAAATCGTTTATTAATATTTTAACATATAAATGTACAGCTTGCATTACGCTCTAGAATAGGTTTTTGTTATTAATATTTTTTTTTGCAAATATAGAAATCTAAGCCTATATCATCATTGACTGCAACGTAAACGTTGACTCTATTATTGCTAGTAGCAAAAGTCTCTTTGTATTACCCTAAAATAAATCTTCTACTCGTAAAATAAATGCATGATACCTTCCAGAGTATACAATCCACTCTGTTAAAACAAACATTCTCCTAAACGTCCAGTATTTTATCTAGTTATTTTTTTTTCTTTCGTTTTTTTAGGTGTTGTTCAACACTAGTTTTTTTTAATATACCGATTACCCGAAACACTTGTGTGTGTGTGTGTGTGTGTGTGTGTGTGTGTGTGTGTCTGTGTGTGTGTATGTGTGCTGCGTTTTTAAAATAGTTTTTTTGACACAATATTTTTTGCTGTACTATGAGTTTCGATATTGTGTTGGAGTAATTCATAAAGAAGCATTGACAGCATGCTAAAATCGTAAATAAAAGCGTATATCCGTTTTTGCATTTTAAACTGGGTATGATATTCGCATTAGTAGACTTAATTATGGTAGACAAACAAACTCTGGTTACAACACGACTAAGATATTTACTTAACCGATTTAGATGACTAGGTAAAATTATCTATACAAGTAAAAGAATACTTTAAAAAAATTATATTGAAACAAAGATGATAAAATAATTTTAAAAAAAGTTTTGAAATTCTTCGTTTAATTTGTTTGTTTTTTATCGTACATGTTTCTTATGTGTTATGAATGAATAATAGCATAGGTCAGACCTAAAACAAAGTTCCATTCATTCTATGATTTTCCCCTTCTATGTCCTTTATTTAACAGCGTATTCATAGACACCTGAATGAAGTACTTAGGTTCCTTAGAAACAGAAAGATGGTTTCATTTTATTTGTAAATAAATTAAATTTAACGAACCAAAGACACTATTTAATCTTTTCTTTCCTGTTTTACTTTATCTAGCCTTAGGATTCAGTCTTTGAAATCCTTTCACGTGCTTTAAGCTGTTGCAATGTAAATAGAGTGGTTAATATGAAAACATTATCGCAACAACTAAGTAAAATCTGTGCCCCCTCTTTGTGTCTCACCATAGGAGGAGGAACAATGTGGCTCTTTTACTATTTATATCTGGTCATAGAATAGCTAGCCCTCATTAGATACGGATTTGAAGATTTGATCTATTATACGTAAACATTTATAGATAAATACCGTTAGTATATTTAATAATTCCAATCACTCCAAATATTTTTCTAAAAACAAAGTTTAAAGTAAATGTAATTATAAATAATTGTATCTTGTATAAAATAATTTGGTCAACCTGCAATACTTTAGCTCTTCCATTAACACCACATCTCTTTAGTCATCTTCATATTCCGTTAACGTCACCGACTGTTTTTGACATTACCTATTGACACTTAAAGCGTTCACAGATTGACTAATTGAATCCATGCAAAACGTTGAATTCAGTGAGTAGTGACACAACATAAATTATATTTTCACAGCAAACCTACCCACGCTCCTCGTATTAGTCTTGTATCCTTAAACTGAATAATACCAAGTTTTTAGAATATCCTTCACAAGAATCATGAGTCGATTTAATTTAAGTATGTTGGATCAGATTTTAACTGAGGTTTTAGTAATAGTCACAATATAGGACTTCGATTGCGTAAATATTTTAAAAGATTTACTTGTATAAAATGAAATAGTGTAAAGGTAAAAACGTCTCGTTATATGTTTAAAAGATAAAAATATTTTCGTTTTAAAACTCATAAAGCAGAGATTTATATTTTTAAATTTTTTAAAAATAAATTTCTGTTCTTAAGTTTATAAAAATAATTTTATCGCTCAAAAGGTGGAGTAAATATTATTTCAGTGAATCGTTTCAGGGTTATTTATTTAGAAAGAACTACTACTAGTGGATTCAAAGTTATAACGGATATAAATGGTGTTTAGAATTGACATATTTTTCAACAAGAACTGTAAATGCGTTGTTTGTCAACTTAAGGAATTAGGGACAAGCTGTGGGGCAATTAGGGTCAGAAAGGTTATATCGGATACGTGTATTGCTTCGTCCTATTTACTTAGAAAACAATATGTCTTTACTCGTGTTCATTGCAGTGGAAATAGGGAAAACTTGAAATATAAGAGATGAATATTTGGAATAGACGGTTCCAGTAGATATAAAAAATGATATTGCACAAAAAATCGTTGTGTGTGTGTGTGTGTGTGTGTGTTTGTGTGTGTGTGTGTGTGTGTGTGTGTGTGTGTGTGTGTGTGTGTGTGTGTGTGTGTGTGTGTGTGTGTGTATGTGTGTGTGTGTGTGTGTGTGTGTGTGTGTGTGCTTAAATTAGCAAAGTAGACGAAACTACTGACAATCACCAGGACAAGTTAATAATGATTTTATGCTTTAAAATAACTTTTGTAAATTAAGTGATACTATAGCCGACCCGGTTTGTCCATGCTTGAGTTCCGCTGTCCCACCTTGCTCTAGACGTTATATTATTTCACAGCATACTGTAGCATGCCGTGAATAGAACCGATTACCATAAAACATTACTGTTCATTCCGTCTCTTACATATCTTGACTTCAACTAAGCAACTTTATTTATTGATTTTGCAACTGTATAACTTGTTATTGTACTTCGTGAATTAAATCATTTTAAATTAAAATATTAGAACTGTGTCAGAAGATATCTATGATCATTGTTGATCTCAAAACTACAGATTCCATATAAATGAAAATTATTATGAATATTATTCATGAAATGACCAGTGCCAATGCATGTATAAAATAATGCCTTATATATCACTGGAATAAACGTAGGCAACAAAGCAGTGAAACATTCAATGGTACAAAAAAATGATAAAGGAAATACAGTAATACAAAAAGAACCTAGATCAATACCACTTTAAAACTAAAACACCTGTGTTCCGACATTTAGCAGCTGCGGCCAACTAACAAGACTCAAACATTCCAAAAGCTTTGCATGCAACAGTTAGATAATGTAGCTGTGCATTGGTTAAGGCTTCGCTCCATGTAACATGTAAGCTCCATGTTGGACTACTTCGGTAACAACGTCTGGCATTATCGATTAACGATAAAACTTGGACGCGCTAGAAGCACAAAGTATTCTACGCTTCATGTTTAGGAATTGTTGACATAAAGTAACGTGTAATATTGTGAATTATATCAACACAACTCCTTCCAAAATAAATAAATAAACACCATTTAGAAAGTAGGTCTATAACTAAAGTTCGATAATGACAGACATTGTGGCTGGTTTTAGGCCATTAGCTAAGTTATATACTCTATTGGAGGTTAGGGTTATAAATAAATATGAAAGGATAGGTCCACATAAATCTGGAATAAGAGTAGAACCTATCGTAGAACATACGTATGCAACGAAACTTGACGAAAGATCAGGAAAAAGGACGGTTTTATTAATTAAACCTGTTCTTTACAGGTATTTGTCTGTCACAACCTTCCTATTAATCTTTAGTTTCTTCTTGAGTGTTTGAATATATATCTTAGGACCTAACCTTTGTTGTTTTTAGGTGTTGATACTTTTCATATTGTGCTGAACGCGAAACTTCACTCAGCTCTATCATAGGGGATTTAAGAGAATTGATGAGGAGCATAAAATCGAAATCTTTAGGCTCATCCTCCTATCCTAATTCTGGTACAACAAGAAGTTAGAGGAAACTTGTGAGTTATTTCTCTTAGGATGGGAAATATTTGACCTTTCGAATTCGTCCTCGAATACTTGAAATCCAAGTCGGATTACAAGCGTCCGGCCCGAGAATAAAAATTTGATAGATAGTTCCAAATTCTATTATCCATAAATTGGAGTTTCCATTACATTTGATATTTGTTGTAGCAAGTATTAACCACCGTAGATTTGTCTCTCTATCATTAATTTTGGTTTTATTTTTTTAAACTCACCATAACTATTTGCATCCTAAATCCTTTGGGTAAGGTATGATAATGTCAGAATATAAAGCGAATTTAAGGATTATACTGTAAAATAAACCATTTATTTCTATTACTTAACCTAGCAAATTATTTTATCTATTACTCAAATTATACGGAAATTCAATTGAAAAATAGCCTTAAGTAGATTAACACACATGTTCATAATAACCCATTTTGAATAATATGAGAAATGGGTTATTTCCTTTTAAATTGTTCATTAAAAATGCATCAGTATCCAGTGTTTTTAGGTGATATGTTAATATCATATAAACACGTTATTTATATATTAATGTCACGTATTTTCTGTGTAATATGTTAGAAAAATAATAATATATCACAGTTTTGGAAAGAACCTCCTGCATTGCATCTACCACAATACGAGTCAATCGCTTTATTCATATAACAGATTTATTTACAATTTACTACGTCACTATATTAAAAACACAATACATTTCAAAACGACAGTAAACTCCACGAATATATTAATAAAATATAGGATCACTATTGATGAATGTTTTTATGATAAATATTATACAAAATCTCTACAATACAAAACTGATGACTTTGAAGGAGGTCATGAAAACTGTACGTTTTTAATTGTAATATTTAAAAAATGTTGATTTCTTATTTTGAGTTGCAGCAAGCCATTTATTATCATACAAACTTAGTATATATAAATATATATTCCCAATATTGCAATAGAAGTCGTTTTAATATCGATTTACTCTCGTTGTTGAAAAAAGAACGCCTTTTGCTAACAAAACTATTACATGACACTACAATAAATCAAATTTATACAAGTTACTTAAAATAATTACTATTCGTAAAACATACCCCAATTAATTGTTGTGTTGAAGAAAGAACTAAATTATAAATGAAACCATTCGTTTTACGTGAACATAAATTCCCAAAAGGCTAAGAGTACAGTCGGTTAGAGTAGTGGGTTAGGGGAACAATTTGTTTTTGCAAGCCCTCTTCTTAAACGCTTTCTGTATGTAGGATTAAGGTTATAGATCGGAGCTGTGACTGATAAAATTTAGGGATTTCCTTTTCGATAGATATATCTTGTGAGGACGGATAGAAGTAAATGTGGTTTTTTTTTTAAATTAAACATTTCTTATATTTTGCTCTATCGTTCTACATATACACTTCCTTTACAATTACAATTATTCCATCTCTTTTGCTGGAAGGCAGTTCTACATCTGTCCAACTAGTGAATGAAGGCTAATATAGATGAAGTTCAATTGAGGATTGAGATATTGGTTTATCAAAGGACTCTTTCCATCGTCCTAGTAGCGAATATTATCATGTGTCAGTTTTTATTCGTCTGTATTTCTTAATCCAGTTACCAGCTCACGGGCTTAACTTATAAACACATCCGTATGAAAACTGATTTTCAAAATCTAAAATTAAAAGGATATCACTACTCCAAATTAACTTCCGAGTACTTAGATCTGAAGAATTTTACCGTTACACAGGATTTAGATATGATGATTAGAGCATCGTGCTCTTATGAATATTTTGTCTAGCATGATCAACTTATATCCTTTACCAGGGGTTTATATTTCCATTAGAAAGTAGTATCTATATAATATTCACTCCCGAACATTCGTAAGCGATAATAGTCATAATAGCTGCCACAAAAGTGTTGCTGCAGGTTCACACTTTTAAAAATAATAATAATCGATTTGTTTTTAATAGTGTTACGTACAAAATTAAGGGTTAGAATAACGTTCTACAGCTATAAGTTCCTTACAAAAATTGTTGCCTGCATTTGCTCGTATCGACAAACTGTGTTACACGAAACAGGTTAACTTGTAAAAGTATCTATTTTCTTGCTGTCGGTATTCTTTGTAGTCCGCAGCGTACGGTGCTAGCTTCTGTTCCGAAATACAAAACGTTTCACGAATTTTAACGTTTTAGAAGGAATATATCTCCTCACAAAATTGCTTCGGAGATAGCCTATATTTGAGAGATAGACCTAATTTAAAATATCTCTCTAGGCGTAATGATATTATAACACCTATCGTCTATGTATAGTTCCTATCGCTGAACAGCTCCCCATCTGAGGCATGAACCTTCCCCATTAGCAATATCGTACATTAGTTAAAACCCTTGCCTAACTCTACCCTTTGTCTGATCGTCAATTAGTCTGTAAAGCCTTAAATGTTCAAGTACAATTGAATTCAAGCTTTATTTTTAACCCTATATACATACATATATATATATATATATATATATATATATATATATAGGCTGTTAAAAAAGATTTAGTTTTAGTGTGTAGCAAACTCTTGTACAGAACAGTCAACTCCACTCCAACTGAATGCATATCAGTTGAATTTTTGTTAAGGAAAATTTACGTAGCAGTTTTAAAAATTAAATGTTTCTTTATTAATAAAGGTTTATAAAAAAAATATGTTTAAAAACCTTTCAAGCTTAATAAAACACGTAACTGGCACCGTTGGTATAACATCTCGGGAAATTAATGAATATAATTTTTTCGATATTAATCGTTAACCGAGATACTGCAACTACGATAACATTGCAGAGTGCATACCTGTAACGATATCGGCAAAACTTTTAGAGTGAATATCTGCAAGAATTCAATAAAGTGTATATCTATTACCAACACTAGAGAACGTCGTGACAGAAGATATAAGAACTTAAAGTGAAAGTGCTAATTGTTGCGCGTTGTGTTCCCACTGTAACAAATGAGCAAAGTATTTTGGATTTCACTATAAGTGATTTCCAAATAGATTTGTCTCTATTTGCGACAAAATGAGTATTTATTCTAATCTATACTAGCTAAAATAAAAGGCCAAGCACTAGAGATAGTTGATAATTCAAATTCCTATAATTGTAATGAAATAAAAATAGTTTTAGTAACTAAATATTAAGATTTGAGAAAACTAGAGATGGCAGAGTTACAACAAGAAACTAATGAAATACCATTTAAATTTTACGAAAGAATTCAAAAACTATTAAATTTACAAATTTAATTTTTTATGAACAAAGAGCCCCATAGGCAAATTGCGAAATATGATTTAATTTAATATGTACAAAAACTAGCTTTAAGGGTTCTCCTTAGAAATCTGCATGAACTCGTAGTATCATTACTGCGTATAAAATATCCTCAATTACTTAACGAAGCACTTAACGTGCAAAAGAATGATTTACAGTTTAAAAATAACAAAATTTTTACACAACCGAACAAACAATCAGTTTTTCAGAAAGGTCAAGTTTATACCGTAAGAAATCCAATACACCCAAAGACTAATTAATTATCACCAAATACCTAAACAAACTTACCAACGTCAAAATCCTTCCTATAAACCTCCTTTTGCTAGTCATGGCCAACCTCAAACAGGACAATTAACCAATAATAGTAAACCTCACTACCCTCAGAATTCGATTTATCAACCTACCCCTATGAGCATATCTACTAGACAATCAGACAGGCCATCTAGACAAAGTACTAATCTTTATCAAATGACCGGACAATGAGCTGAAGACGGCGAATATTCAATGTGCCGAATTAACGAACAAGAAACATTCGCTTCTGACGGAAATTCAGAAAAAGACGAGTATTTCGATTAGCACCAAAGCTTACCTGAAGACTACAAAGAAAATGAGAGAGCATTCAAACCAATCGAAATAATGTCTTAGGTTGTACAAGCCTCGGAACCATATTTCCATAATGAATTTTCGGTGTAAAAATAATGAATTACCTTCCACATATGACGCAAATAATAAATTAATAATATTAATGGATACAGGTTTGATAGTTTATACGAAAATCATTAGGTTGGAAAAATTTAAAACGTGTAAGAAAAGAGCCGTTTGAAGGAACCACTGCACACGGCCCTTCAAAAGAAGATTTTTGCTGCAAAATACCCGGTTTTCTGAAAAGGCAATTCAATTTTACTTATTTAATTTTCATCAGAGTTTTGACCTATTACTGGTTCTGGATAATATAAAAGATTTAGGAATTAGACTTTGTAAACAATAAATTACAACTTTGTGGTAAAGGAATCCCTATTCAGTATTTTAATACAGATTAAATAAAATGTGATAAAACAGACAGCACGGCAGCAAAACAAGAACAATTGAGTTATGTTATACAAGCTCACACTAGCCAAATAGTTAATGTCAAAGTACAAAATATTAATAATGGAGAAGGACTCCTATTATACAAGCACTTAAATAGTTTAGACATTCTACAGTGCATAGTTTCAGTGCATAAGGTTGAGGCCTATTGCGGTATTGCAAACAACACAAAAGAAATTATACAAATAACAATAAATACACCACTAAAATTAAAACCTTTAAAATATTACAATGTTCTTGAACCTAATGCGATTCAAACAAACACTAATTTTAATATGTTAGGTTATAAACAAAAAAAAGGAGGAAAAAATTTAGACTTATCAAAATTCAGAGTAGAATACATGAATTTAGAGTGGAAACCCGTCATAACAAATTTAATAGAATAAAATGCTGATATATTTCATATTGATGGTAAATATTTGACTTCACCAATCAAACAAAAACATGTTATTAGGACTCTAGACGAAAATCCATTATCAATCATTATCCCGAATTATCAACTGAAACGGGTCATTACGAATTTTAAAGAATGCCCTTTGGCCTAAAAAATACCCTCCCTACGTTTCAAAGGATTATTAATAATAATCTGAGAGGGATCTAAAATGAAACGTGTCTAGTTTGTATGGACATTTTAATTTATTAAACTAGCCTTCACGAACATATAGGAAGACTTTGGGAAATGTTTGACTGAAAACGAAAAGACAACTTTAAGGTACAGCTGGACAAAACGGATTTTTTGGGAAAGGATGTTGCTTATTTAGGACACATATTTACGCCGAATGGAGTAAAACCCAATCCTGAAAAAATAAGAGCATTCAAGAACTATCCAAAATCAAAGATTACCAAATAAATTAAAGGATTTTTAGGGCTATTGGGAAATTACCGAAAATTCATTAAAAATTTCGCAAAAATAAAAAACCTTCTACTAACTGTTTAATGCAAAAATGGATATTATTAACCCCAACTTATACACTTCTTGGAAACATTCAAAAATATTTTGACTCACGAACCACTTTTACAATACCCAAACTTCGAGAATGAATTCATTCTAACAACAGACGCAAGCAATTATGCGATAGGAGCAATTTTATGTCAAAACAAAAACGGAAAGGACCTTCCCATAGCGTACGCCAGCAGAACTTTGAATGACAGTGAAATTAATTTCTTAATTAATAAAAGTTTATAAAAGTAAAATTATTTTTAAAAACTTTTCAAGCCTAATAAAATAGATAATAAATACTCAAAAACCTCTTAACCACAAACTTTCTTTAATTTACCCTAATGTACATTTCAGTTACAAAGTAACCATCCTCAGAGGGATAACATACAAAGACTGTCAGTCTGAAAGTTTGTGGTTAAGAGGTTTTTGTGTATTTATTAATAAATTCAACCACAGTATATTCCTAATAAATACTAATAAAACACGAAACTTTTATATATATATATATATATATATATATATATATATATATATATATATATATATAAATTACGTGTTTTATTAGGCTTCCGGTAATGTAACCAGTACTTCCAGACGGTTACTTTATTTCGACAGGTCACTGGGATTTTACTTTCCTTTCAAACGATTATAATCTACTCTGGTGCATCACACTAAACTTATTACCGAGTTATACCCTCTTACCCTTCCTTATTCCTTAAAAGTCATTCTCCTCCTGTCTCTTTTAATGTTTAGACTGCTTGACCACATAAATGGTTCTGAAATAGTTGGTTGAAATTTAATCAAAACAGTTACGAAATATTTTTCAGATTCTAGTTTTGATCTAATATTTTAAACATTTTTTCGAGATAAATCAGTGTGAACGTTTGCTTTACATTAGTAAGGAGAAACTGCCATGATATTTCTCTATATTTTGTGTCTATATTTGCTCAAATATAACCTCAAAATAGGTCGTAGATAAAAAGAAAAATCCTAATAATGTTTTGTAACTAAGTAAGCAAGCGGTGTTGTTTAAACGCCTTCGTAATGGTTCCGAGTTGTAGAAGTTTAACGAACAACATATACACACTATTAAACCATTTTAATGCTTCCTTTAAGGATTGAAATCACCGAAAGCAACGTCACAAACCAGCTACTATTAATATTCTCTAGCAGATAAGGACTAACCATAAAGTGACATCTGTCTGAACTCCAAACCCAGGTGTGAACGAAAACTGCAAACTTGGCTTTTTATATTTCAACTCACGTCAAATTACCAGGTACCCGTAATGCCAGGATAACACAATCTGTCATCTTATAATGGTTCCAACGTTAAAACCTTTACGAGCAAAGTACCTACGACATTAAAAATTTACGCGGTAATATTCTTTTTATTTTAGCTTTCTTAAAGTTTGCTATTAAAGGCCTACTAATAATTGCTAGATGAAATAAATTCTACTAAAAACAGTATGAATATTTTAGCATAAAACAAGTTTCTGAAAGTCCTTGTAAAGGTTCAACGAAACCGGCGCCCTTGGCTAGAACGAAAAATGACTTAACAACTTTTGAAAAAGAAATTTGATGCTAGTTTTGCATTTCATAAACTTACAGTTTTTCTTTCTTCTTATAATAATTCGCTATCGTTTTGGGAAAATTGCTTTTTATATGACCTTTGCTCTTTATATACATGTGTCCTATCGAGGCGCTTGTATGCTATTGGACGGTGGAGTGCAAGTATAAATGAGTAATAGATGGTAAAAATAAATCATCATAGATGTTGGATATATTTTTGAATCATGTAAAACTAACATGTTCCAGCTAAGATACAAATACAGACTTTATAACCCTGTCCGTTTGTTGTTACCTGCAATTGCCAATAGGCCAACTGTGAAACCCTCTCATTATATTGCATGATTATTAAAGGTAAATCATTTTATAACACCTCGCTGTGAGCTGTGAATATCCCACACTTATGGTGAGAATATGTTTTCAGGAATAGAATATTTGCACAATCCAAATGAAATAGTTTTGAACAAGATTACTTTCAGTTTAATTTAACACAATCGTCACAAAGCCTAACGTGTTTATAGCCTATAGATTTATACGTCATGCATCTTTATTAAATAACCTTTTTGAAAGAATAATAGAAATAATTAGTTTTTACTACAATCATAATTTTAGATCCCATACACGTTCAGAGAATCTGAATTAATCGGCAGCAAATAAACTCTCAACCAATCTTGAAGGTATTTAGGCATAAAGGTCTTGATTTATGGGAGAGGGATAAAAGTGATTATATAGCCCTTGCAGTTTTTAAGAGAAGCAAGTTGCAAATATGTTTTGCATTCCTCAGTTTTGCAGAACGTTTTTGTTGCGACACATCTAATCTATTTGTTTCCTGCAGAAGGTGCTTTCTATCTCACTTTTAATCTTAAAATAGGTTTTTGTATTGTATTTTGTAAAGCCCTTTGAAACAGCTTTTACACCAGACTGTAAGTAAACGTGTTGTATAGTTTATCGTGGTTATTGAAGTGTGTATGAATCAAAGAAGTTTATTATTTCAAAGAGTTGAATAAAACAAGATAGAATTTAACATTCTCTTTGAAAGATTTGAGTGAGGGAGAATCTGTCATGAAAATAAATTGGCAATTGATTTCTGTTAGCGAAATATGTATTTTAGGACGGTTTTTTTTCTAAAATAGATATTGTGTTACTATGCAACGGCTAGAGAAAAACTAAGATATTGGAAATATGAATCATTTATTAGTTAAAAATCTTCTTAGTTTTTTTTGTTATTTTGAAACCATTTATTATAAAACTTCGAAATTAAAAGGTGGGTGTTCTGTATTCGACCCGTATGTTTTGTTATTCTGTTTGTTCAACGATAATGTTGTAAGTATTGAACCGAACCCAGGGATAGTGTTTTGTTAACGAAAAGGAAACCCGGTGGTCACTCTATAGTTACTCACCAATACATCTTATTTGGAAAAAGAGTAATTCCTAAATAAGAAATAGTAATCTATTAGATATTATATTATCTAATAATTTATTAGATATAGATAGGATTCTACGATATAAGTCAAAGAATTATCCTACATAAATCACTCAATGTATTCGTATGCCGAACTGTGATGTTATGCAATTGCGTGTCAATTATATAAACAATGATTAAGTAATATGATTAGAGTATTTGCTCATCGGAAATTTCTATGAATAGACTTCGATAATTTTGCTAACATAATGAAGAGCATGAAATGAAATTCGATTATAAAGTAGATAAGAATTTCTGACAATACCCCTAGAAATATAAGAAATAGAACCGACTAAGAAAAACCCCGAATATATATAAACTAGCTGACCCGCCGAACTTCGTATCGCCTAAAAGTCAATTAATGTTGTGTTAACATTAACTAAACTTAAATCAGTATTTTATTAACATAATAATATCTGAACTTATAGTAGTCCATCGAGAAAAGCGTGGCAATAAAATCTCTTGATTGAATACTACTTATTGAAGTCCATTCGGATGTAAAATGTTTTTTGTATATTGTTTGAAATGTGTTGGAAAATAATTTTTAATTGTTGAGTGTTGCTTGGCAACAAACATTTTGAATGAAATGTCTTAGGATAAGATAAGATAGAAAAGATAGATAGAAAGTCTACACGTCTTTAATTTGAAAATTTCAAACTTTTTTTAATAAGGTAAAACATTCTGGACCATTTTGATGAAAATTATTATTCAAATGTTATGACAATATCTAACGTCATTACATGTAAATTTATTACAATTAGACTAATCGATAGCGTGTGAGTATGTGTAATGAAATCTTAAACTTGTTTTAATTAAAGGTAAAAAAGCTTATACTCAAACTTTTTTATTTAAAAAATATATTTTATTATTTACAAAAACTTAATTTATCGTAATGCCATTGGATGTACAATATTTTTGGTTAAACCCTGAGTTGTATAAATAAATAAATTCGATGGTTTTCCAACTCTGGAACACGCAACATATAATTGGCCGTGAGAAAAACATGGGTTTTCTAAATCCAAGCCACAAATTGTCATTGTTTGGCCTTGTGACTTATTTATAGTCATAGCATATGCCAAGCGGATTGGAAATTGTAAACGTTTGAATGGTATAGGCGAATCTGAAGGAATCATAGGGATCCGTGGTAAAAGTACAGCTTCACCTTGAAATTTTCCACTCAAAATATTGGCTTCAAGAATGTTGCCCATGATTTTTTTTACAACTAATCGCGTGCTATTACACAATTCTGGGGCATTTAAATTTCGAAGCAAAATTATAGGTGAGCCAATTTTCAGTCGCAAATTATGTGGTGGCATTCCAGGTAAATCTAGTGAATTTAGAAACTCTACAGGATAGTTGATAACTTCGTCAGGATTAACAACAGTGTCAATCGATTTAAATGTAATTTCATCACCAGGCAATGACTGTTGTATTTTAAAATTGATGGTGTCAACATCTAAATTTTTTGCGGCTAAAATAGCTCGCTCTCGCAGCCATTCATGATTAGTATAATTATGTCTTAAATCTGGAAAGATACTTGTTATTAACTCATCTTTGGTAGCCACCATGTTGCAAAAATTCTCTGGAAGTCGAATATATTGTGTATCTTCATACAATTGAATTTTACCGTTGCCAATGTCTAACAATTGTTCAGAGAATCCTGACGCTAATGGATCATTTTGAAGTCGAACGCGCATATTAATAGTAAGGCATAATTTAGTGACACTTGGCCATAGATAAGATTCTTTCAAACATGCGTTTATTTCGTCTGCATATGTCGCGCGTGGAATGACTGGTAATGTTTGTCTGAAATCACCAGACAGCAGCAGTAGAGCACCACCGAAAAGCCGAGCATTATTTTTGATATCTTTCAGGGACCTGTCGAGAGCTTCAAGCGAATGCTTGTGGGCCATTGTACATTCATCCCAGATAATAATTTTACATTTTCTCAAAACTTCAGCCATGCCCGAATGCTTCTTTATGTTACACATTGCTTCGGCATTTGTATGAACGTTCAAAGGCAATTTAAGTGCTGAATGCGCAGTCCGTCCACCATCAAGTAACGTTGCTGCAATGCCTGATGAAGCAATGGCCAATGCAATATGATTTTGAGATCGAATCCGCGCAAGTATCAGTGCGATAAGAAATGTTTTACCAGTGCCACCTGGAGCGTCTAAAAAAAAGAATCCACCTTGTTGTGCTGCAATTGAAACGTTAATTTGATCATATACATTTCGTTGTTCAGCAGTAAGCAATTGTTCATTTTCCGCAACAAAAGTAGCCAAAGAAGTCTTATCGAACTGGTGTTCACGTTGAACATCGCTGTTGATGATGTCTACTGCTGGGCGATTCGGCGCTGGCATTCCAAAATGGATGAGCGGCATGTTTGAAATAAGAATACAAATATCCTCAATCATTATTAATGACTCGTTGTATATTTCGGCGGAGAATTCAATATTAAGATTTTGATTAGTAATTCTAGTCCGATGCAAAATATCCTCACTCATTGAGTCTTTATATTTGTTCCACAGAGCAGATGCATCAGACGGAAAACACGTTGTCAATATTATTGAAAATAATTGACGAATTTGTTGTGGAGATGAGCTCAGTGCTGCATCTGCAAGTGTGAGATCCCAATGGTTACCATCCTCCAATAAATGTAACTCACGACACGCATTGAAGAAAGAGTCGTATGAAGTACCATCGACTTTTCGCAAATATTGGAAGCACGTCGGTCCAGGGACGTTAACCAGTAATAAACGCAAAAAAAAACATTCGCGTTGCTTAAGATGAACTGTATATAATCGACCTAAAGTATTTGTCATAAATATATCAGCGAATCCTGGGACTGGAATGCCTCGTTTCCGCGGTTCCCAATTCTTTAATTGTTTATTCCATGTAAAAAATTTAGGGACATCAGTGTACATCAACGTCCTTGCGAATTGACCAACAGCATCTTGTCGACTACAAAGTTTAAAAAATTCAGTAAGAGTTGTTTTTGGAGCCGTCAAAGCCTGTTGTAGTGCAGTTTCTTCTGTAAAGTAAACACGCTGTCCGTTTTCAAGATGCACAGCCAAATATATAACAGCAGGATCCCTTTCATGTATAGGGAACGTAAAAATGGGCCAAATAGCTTCGTTGCTACTTATGTATCGGCCCATTTGATAACGTTAACACGTTTCGTCATTGTCGTTTACATTTTGAACAGCAAATATAGCTTTATCACTACCCTTGTGAACATACTTACAAATGTATTTGATTGACTTCACCGAACTGCATAGTTCAACGTTTATGTGCGCTTTGTAGGTTTTGCACAGCAATGGCGAATATGGAACTACCCAGCGATTATCAATATCTACTCTCACACCATTTGACAGACGCAATTCATATGATTGACCACCATTGTCTACGTCTCTACGTCGATAAGATGGATAACCGTCCATATTGGTGATAGTATCAGTTTCACATGGTTTTGGAAAACGTTTTGTACATTTTCCATTATCCATACATGGCGACATCATGTTTAGAGTGCCACATGGACCATAGATCATATTTGTAGTAACAATGTTAAACAATTTTGGATCAACATTCGGATCTGGAATTTCCGCTGAAATAATTTTGTCAATTTCTTCTGCGCGTATTTTATCCACCAACCAAATTAAAATATGCGCATGAGGTAAACCTCGTTTTTGCCATTCAACAGAGTAAAGCCAACAACGCGTTTCACCAAATACCGAGTAATGTGTAATCAAATTCATCAAAGATTTTAATTTTTGTTTAAAGACACGTGCAGTGACATCATGACGGTGCATCGATGTTTGACCTGGCAACAGTAAACTTTTGATTTCATCCCAGTTTGGATTACACGTAAATGTGATAAAAAGATCAGGTCGGCCGTATGCACGTACGTAAGTCATGGCATCTTGAATATATTCCTGCATATGACGCGGGCTACCAGTGTATGATGATGGGAGAATATATGCGGTACCAATATTGTTGATGTCATTCGTTGCATCTACGTTGCCGATTACGGCGTCACGTAAATGAATGTACTCCTCAGCACGAAGTTTTGCTTGATTAAATTTTATGTATCGTAATCTCTCACTTTCGATTTTTACATACATATCGACAATGTACTGATGGAATAGCTGTCTGCATCGGAGAATACCATTACCTTCATTGGCACGAATCATTAGTCGATATGCATAGTAGTTCATAGCACTAACTTTCTTGTCCCGTTCTTCACCTGCAAATAAATATAATTATGAGATTAACATAAATTATTGATTAAAATAAAATAATTTTAAGATAATTTATAAGTTTACCTGTAGTTGGATTTCTTTGTTTAATATTGATATGATATCCATCTTCTCCTTCCCAAAATATCAACGGATACTGCAAAGCATCGTAAGAACGATGATTGTCTTGAATTATTTGCATCGTAATATCTCTGCGTTGTATGCGAATATCTCGACGTTCACATGGGTCACCAGCCATAACGACTGCAACTTCATTAATAGTTGGAACATTATATGTGCCTGCGTGCTCTCCATAGGGCACTTTGTCTGCTTTAATGACAATGACGTAGTTGCCGTTTTGCAGTCTGTTAGAAAGAGTCTTAAACAATCGTATCAATTGGTTATTGTTTTGCAAAAACGTTTGCAAATTATCCACAATTTCTCGTTCTTCCATCCGCTCTATATGGTTGTAAAGGCAGCGTGTATGTGATTGTTGCTCCTCATCGCCCATAAAATAAATTTGTAGAAATTTTGGATCGGCATCAGGCATTGGAAGCAATGAAACAATTTGGTGATACACCTGACCTTGAATCTTGAATGTAGATTCAAAATTACGACCATCTTCATTATGAACAATTTTTGTTGCTAGAAATGATGTCATTTGGAAGCATGAATTGAATTTACGAATTTTTCGCAAAAACAATTTCGATTGAGATGTGGTTCCGGCTAAAAGTGTTTTTAAAGGTTCCGGTGGTGGATTTAGCGATGGCAGTGAAATTTTTCCAGATGCGCAACATAAACCAGTTGATTCACCTTTATACTTGAAAGCATGACAATATTGACACTCTTTGTCCATACTACCTATCGTGATTAGTGCATGTGACGAATAATCTATTTCAGGAACATATTCGAACGCGAGACGATTAAATGATGCTCGTGACAATGCTCGATTATGTTGCACTTGTTGATGGTGATGGTCTCTATGTGCGTCGGTAGCTCGTTGACGTGCCTCTCGTTGTCTCAAAGCATTAGCATGAAGACGTTGAACGCGTTGCTCTGAATTCTCATTTGCTCGTGAACATGCAACTTGATCTCTTAAATTTGCATTATCCGTTGAGTGTTCTTCAATTGATCTATTTAACCGACGATCATGGACTAATTGGGCGTTCCGAGTACGCCGACCAATGTTTTTTGCTCTTCCACGAAGACGTGGCATTTTTCTGTATAAGGAAAATACTGTAAAATAATACATAACGAAAATGAGTGATTTATTAAAGATGAAAATTAAATAAATAAATAAATAAACAATTAAATAAAAGTATAATTATGTAGATAACCTATATAGAATTTCCATGTATTGTTTATGAAATTATACTTTAATTTTATGGATTTTTATTTATTCACGTTTTATATTTGCCTCTTTATTAACACTGAGTTTTATTTGGATGGATTTTTTATCGACACAGATTTCAAAATATCGAATATTTCATTCTATGCTTTTTTACTTTATTAATATATATTCATTTATATTCAATTATTTAAATTTTATTTGCATACTATTTTATTTTCCCTTAAATCTCGAAACAGTCATAAATTAATGACGCCGATAGTACACAAATAAATTTGTAGGTTAGGTTAGTTATTAACTAACGCACGTGTAAATTTGATAAAAAAAATTATAAGAAATATACTCACTTCGATTCTGCACTAAATTCGCAAAATGTATAGTATTTTAGGCACACTTTAAAACTCTTCTCATAACACAGTACCTTTTAATTTAATATTTGATCCAGCACATGGTCTACAATAACACAATGATAACAAAACATTTTTTTAATTTGATCGCAGCGCTAACTGTCGGGACAGACTAAAATTAAAATTGAATATTTAATATTTGACACTGCGATGGTAGCGCCGTCTGTCGGATTCAATGTAAAACATTCCAAAATCAACAACTACTAATAAATTAAAAATTAATTAAAAAAACATTGTCCAGCGGACAAAATTGTAAATCTAAACCATTCTCAGATCCCCTTGAACACAAACAAAAAATTTCATCAAAATCGGTCCAGTCGTTTAAGAGAAGTTCAGTGACATACACACTCACAGAAGAATTATATATATAAAGATTTTACTTTACATAATTCATAATAGGTCCACTGCCTACAAAATTTTTAAATATTCGGTGAGCTTCGTACACCTAACATACTGACCGTGACAAATAAAGGGATTTTAAATGATGTTTGAACACCATGGCATATATAACAACACATTATAATATAAACAAAGATTATTCAATCGTATATTCGATAGACTCACATTATATATTGGCTATAAGAAATACATTATTTATGTTTCCAAAAATTTAAGGAGATAATATATCTTTTATTTATAATTATCTGAATTGTTTCAAAATTCCGTGTAAATAAATTGATGATGGTTAAATCTTAGAAATCTGCATATCTGTCATCACATATTTTGTATCGCACAATATATAATTTTGTATGGTCTTTTCAAAGAGCAAAGATCAGAGAGCAAGGTATTGTCCTACATATTCTCATAATCATACGTTATACAATTTTTGTTTTGTAAGCAGACTCTATTTTTCGTTATAATAAGTGATGGGAAGTCAACCAATTAGAAAGTTGATAAATTCGGAAGTAGTACAAATAGATTTGATAGGTAAGTAAATAAAATGCAGGACTGCAGTGCTGAATTGAACATTTTGTGGTTTATAAACTTTAGATAAATTATTGAAAATTAGGATCGTTATTGGTATAATGATTTTTTAATTTTAGAAATTAAAAATTATATATTAGGGGTTTTAAGTTGGTTCTGTTGTTTTTAAAGTTTGTATTACAGACAAAATTGTTAAAAAAATTTTTTGACAGTTGATGCGTTAGTTATTAATGTAATTAATCTGTAGTTAAACTTAAATTCATGTCTTTTATTAACTATTTAATGTGTTTAAGTTTATCTACATACGAGTATTACAGATGAATTTATGCTAATACAAATACGCTCAAACCTTTAAATACGATTTTCGAATGGAAAATCGAAATGTAGAGTTATTTGTATTAGCCTGAATTGGTCAGTGATCTACTATTATTTTTATGGTTTCATTTTATACTTATCTTTTTAATCAGCTGATTATTAATTTTAACCCGATATTAAATACACAAAAACCTCTTAACCACAAACTTTCTTTAATTTACCCTAATGTACATTTCAGTTACAAAGTAACCATCCTCAGAGGGATAACATACAAAGACTCAGTCTTTGTATGTTAACCCTCTGAGGATGGTTACTTTGTAACTGAAATGTACATTAGGGTAAATTAAAGAAAGTTTGTGGTTAAGAGGTTTTTGTGTATTTATTATTAAATTCAACCACAGTATATTCCTAATAAATAGTTACCCGATATTGTATAAATCAATATGTTCACAGTATCGGTTCTTTTTCTACTCCTATATTGGAAAAATACTAAAATGGTTATCTAATTTGAGTATAATATTACGAGTTTTCAAAATGTAGATTCAATAAAAAATATTGACAAAAAATTTCAGATTAAATTCTTTTAATTTGCAAAAGAGAAAGCTTGTCCAAATTAAGCAGAAATTTAAAAAAGTCTTTTAATCTTACGTTTCAATATCTAAGCCTTTCGGCGAAGCTACTATGTGTCAAACGTAACGATTCATGGCTTGCTGAACTAATAATTGAGGAACTATACAAACATGTTTTCTAGTTAGAAAAACGTGTTTTGAGAACAGATTCCAAGCTCTGAAAACGATCGTACCTAGATATTAACTTATTATTATACATAAAAGGTTGTAATGAATTACAGCATGTTACATTTTTTCTCTATTATATTATGTTGAAAGGTTTTTAGGATTAATATGAGTTGACTATATTAAATGTTACTAAATGTATACAAAGACACATTTTACATAGACTGATCAGTCAAGGTACGTTTTCCAACACTAGCCCCACTTAGGTACCGAAACAATAATATTGGCAATGAAATTAACTGATTACTTTGAAGACTTTGAATTATACTTTGAATTGAATTATTGTTATCTAATAAATATTCAAATAAAAATAACATGACTTCTATGAAACTCATTATTTATTTGAAAAGTCCTACTGATTACACTACAGACGCTATGAACACTTCTTCCATTAACCTAAATATCCTTCACACACCTGGGTCCTTTGATAGAGTGATTTTTACAGCATCAACCGTTTGCAAGTGTTCAACCAATTACATTGTCAGATCATGTACATACATTTTATTTTAAAGATTATAACTTCGAAACAAATTGGGGTTTAGTGATGTACAAAACTCACGTAATAAATACAGTACCTTATACCGTTACAAACAACAGATTACAATAATCCTTAAGCTTTACTCCATGCATCAAATCAGTGCCCTGATATTAGACAAGTTATTACACAAGTTGGCAATATGCTAATATGGTCTGATCCTACAATACCCTTGTGATAAGCACATTGTATTGGTAATGTCACGCAAGCTATTGTACCCTCGCGGTGTATTCTAATTAGCTGTATCTAAATCAGTATTCAATATTTGTAAGGCATACGTATGTGATGAGAAAGAATGACTAATTTGGAGAGATGCCATTCAACCAGCTGTATCTCAAACCAAACAGTTTGCATAAACAGTTTTGAATACTTATTAATTGATGCTTATAGAAAATGTTCGAAAAGTTAACAAGAAAAATAAACTTACTGCCACTACACTTTGACTTGTTACACATCAGAGTTTATTAGATTATATTCTATAAAATATTTATTACGTTATAAAAACCGTCCTATATAAAATAAGTGTATGTATTTAAAACTAATAATGGATTCATATAACAATGCTTTTCACTGGTATACACACAAAGAACATTTGTAATCGGTTTTTAGAATAAGTTTTTATTATACAAGTACTACTTTACAAATTTACCAAGATACGAATAACAACTAAATAGACTCTACTTTGCTTATAATCTTTAAGTTTGTTTCATTCGACGGTGTGTCTAAGTCCGACGTGATGGGCTTTACTTGTAAGGTTTGTAGAGTGGAGAGAACCTTCAGTGTGAACCTTTAGACGATATGTAAATAAAACATCCAATGTTTGTTTACCACTTCCAATCCTGCATTTTTTGAGGAATGTAAGGATAAACTAATTTTTCTTAGAGTAACGTACTTCTTGGTATAGGAAGTGGTATTGTGTGATGTGGTATTTATTCTTAGCAATATACACGTTTAATGTAAACCATAATACTTGAGAATAATTCACGTACATGAATGTCTTCACAAAAATGTTTTTGTGATCATTTACTTAGTGGATGATCCCCCCGAAGTAGGTGTAGTTCATAGAAATAAAATACAGGTAAAGTATGTGCAAAAAAACTAACAATAAGACATAAAAAGGCGAAAATGTGATTTTTTCAATATGGAATGTATATTTTTGTAAGTTAAATTAAATCATTCTGCGCTTTTAATGAACTATTTAAGTAGGCGTAACTTTAAAAATTTCTTTAATTATAAGCACGTTTAGAACTAACACTTTATTCAGATAATTCAGTGCATTTTATGTGGATTTTTCATAAACGTTTTAAAAGAAATAATAATTTGAAAATTTAACATTTGTCCACCTAATTCTTAATTACGGATTGATAAAACTCAATAAAATTTCAGTAACTTTTAAATCTGAAGCTTTAAAACAAAACTATTTTCTCTTATCAATTTACACTGTGAATGTACGAAAGCAAAAATGTACTCTTTTGCGTTTTTAATTTGTAATAATATGGTAAACATTACTATAAAGCGAAGGCAGTATCACAACAAGTAACAAGTGAGCCTTCCAACGCGGTGCCACAAAACCAGGGGTACCTAATGTCACCATTTATGTTGATCCCCATTAAGAAATGTATGACCCTTTTCTTAACCTAATTAATTTACTACCCTGTTTTAACTATTCGTTTTACAAGGCAATGAAACGGGTATCTCGATAAACCTTAATTGAAAGTGGGTCCTCTTTAGATATCAACTCTACTCAGGCTTTAGATATCATAATTTTGCCCTGTTATCAGTATTACATAAAATCTACCCTCCAATACAATCTACACTTTCTTATTCTTTGTTTTAAGCGAGGGAGTAATGACTAAATATTTATTTATGAAGAAAGAGGGATGATAAATGCCTCTTAATCATCCCGACAGAAAATAGTTCTTCTTCAAGTAAAATTGAAGAGTAAATTAAGACCGTTACCATCTTGTTGGGGGTGAAAAAAATAATGTAGGCTCCAGTTACACTGAGGGGGTTTGGATACCAGAAGAAGGTAGAATATCACGTACGTTAGGTCGTGCTCCGGTGAATAACTGTGCGTTTTCAAGAAATCGTACGTAATCATAAAGAAAAATGACGTGAAATGTAGTTATTGGATATAAAGATTATCTCTAAAAATTATCGAATTAGACATTTTTTTACTACAGTTTAATCGAAAAAAAATATTTACAATGTTTATGATGATAAATATCATAGCCTAAACTAACGATGATCATGAATAGGAAAACATAATGAAGGTTCAGGAACAGAATTAAAACTATTGAATTGATAAATATCATGGCTCACAATGATCGGGAAGAGAAGAGAAAAACCTTACGGCTAAAAACGTAAGGTTTAACCCTACGGCTAAGAAACAAAAAGGCGAAATTATTTGAGTAAACTGAAGAAAACCATTAGTACAGACTATATGACAGCGGAGGAAGAAAGACTTGCTATGTAGCAGCATTCCAATGTGCAGTCCGCTAAAAAACGTACATTTTGAATATAATGGTGTGCATGTTGAAAGCACCTGTTTCAATACTTTATTCGGTCTTTAACCGTTAGGTAGTTTTCCGTGTTTTGTTATTTACGGTATAAATGTACGAACAACCCTACTCAAATAATGTTTTTAAGTCGATAAATACTCGTGATCTAGTTTGTGAGGTAGTGTCCCTGAAGTAAACAGCTATCTATCAAAATTATGTATGTTATCATTAGGTCACAGATATGTGAAATTCTAGAGGCGGTATGCTTCAGGAAATTAAGGTAAAATACATACGAACTATTTCTCAATTGGTGTCTACGAAGAACCTTCTAGAATGCTTATCATTGCCTATGATAAAGGAGAAGAAACCAAAATAACGGAAAAACTATAACTATATTTATTAATATCATGGTAAATTATGAATATGGATTTAATTAGGAAGAAAATAGATGTCATACAAATATCTATGTTTAAATTAAATTAGTATTTATAAGATACAAATAAAGAATAAATCTATTTATAACTACATATAAACCTAATTTTTTGATTAATGAAAGTGATAAATAATTATTATAAATAACATAATATAGATCATGACTTCAGAAGACGACGAAGAGAATATTGAAGATCAAGAATTTAAACTGAGATAACGGTAATAATTATGATGGGTTGAAGAACAAAAACATTGATTATGATAATCAAGTTCATTAATAATTATGATGGTGTAGATAATGAACAAGAAGAAATGAAAAATTATGAATAATAAATAACAATAACTGGGACAAATTAGTTTTTACGAAAGTTTTGACATTGCAAATCGTAGTTACCATTGCTTCTTCTATTTATTGTCAATAATTTTAGAGTATTGTTTAAATATTTTTTATTAAAAAACTTTTGTGTATGTTACAAAATATACAAATAGAACAACGAATATAAAAGGCGAGTCACAGCCGTACACAACTAATGAAAAGCTACGGCTTGTATAGAGGAGACGTAAACTGACGAATTGATAATAGTAATAATGTCTTATATTTGCCTACTTATAATACAGTCAAAACTTATATTCTTAAATATGACAACTATATCACTGACTACAGACGATAAGTAGACTGACGAAATTTTTAATATATCTAATCATGAATATATACGGCATTACATTTTTGTTATCACTAAATCTCTCACGGAAGATTTTACGATAAAAATTAAAAATTGAAAAATAATCAAACGTTCCCTCTGTTTACGTCGTAAAGCTAAATTGAAATATCATTTGCAAATTTTTTTCCAAGGATCGTAAATTACAATTTGTCACATAAAATTTAACGACCACCAGTCGTCTCGATACTTCATCGAAGATAGGAAGTGTGTTTAATTATAATGTAGATTAGGAGGCAAAGAAATATGTAAGAATGATATAGCGGAGTAGACGTTAGGTATTTGAAGCAAATATTTCAGTCTTTAATCGTTTATAAATATTCCTGCTAATATTTCCCTTTATAATGATGACTCTTGTAACATATATGTGTAGTTTTAAGGCGATATATCCCTTATGGCCACCAATATGACTCTCATGGCTTATGGATTATGAATGTAGCTAGGATTATGTAAAGGTTGGTAAAGTCCTTGGGAGAGAGATAGGGAGGATAGTGGTAAGTACTTGAGTCATAAAAATTGCTTTCCTCCTATACTCAACCATTACACCTTCTTCTGGGAGGAAGGATAGGGGAAGATGCAAGGATAAGACCGTTACTAGGAAAAGAGGATAATTATGACTAGCTGGGCAGCCACCCTTTCACATTAAACATAAACCTGGTGAAGCATTAAGCTTAACTGAAGTTAAGGAAATGTCAACTCTCTTCATCTAACAAGAGGTGTAGAAATGACGCACCATACCGATCATAAACAAAATCTTTATGACATCATTCAACCCTTACGACCTCTCTTGGACATATTCCCTCCTTAACTCCTCCGGTAATTAGGTTTTATTATTGTTTGTTACCAGTTTCTTCAGAAGTACATAAAATACTCTCTAGTTCACTTAAAAAAGCATTCCGCTAGTACGTATTTTGCTTAAAGTTCCAACTAAGTAACACACATTGGCCATCTTAGTACATTTATTTCAAACCATGTGCAGATCAAATATAATTCAGCCATTCTCTTCACAACATCTGTGTGGCCAGTACTTTTTCGTATAACCTTGTTCCTGATTAGATTAGCAGCTTATGCTATTCAATTTGTCTTTGCACTTGGACAAAGACAAATTTATTTTCAGGGCTTAGATGAAGCCCAACCTAGACAATTATTGGAATCACGAACTGGTCTAAAAGTTTCGTTTTAAACTAATCAGAATTTTACTAACTGGATATTTGAGTCAACAGAACATCGCTTTGTCGCGGTCTAGAAGTATCGTGTGAAAAAAAATATATAACTAGCTCTAGGTAAAACTATTAAGTCATTAGAGGTTTAGATAATAAATAAATATAATAGTATATTAACAATTTAGAATGACATCGTTCATTAATGAAAAATTATTTTCCGTTAAATAAAATATATATAAGGTACTTTTAAATATATTTGACCAACATTTATTAATAATTCAGGTTTTGTGATCAATAATTGATAGTTATTTTAAAAAGCAACATAGATAAAAGAAAATGAATAAACTTTTCTGTATAAATAAACGATATCAAGTTTTCAATTTTGTAACAACAAATCATAGTTACGACATAACATCCCGTGCATTACAGAAAATCCATTGTATTGAATTTTAACCAAATACGTTCAAATAATTGTTTACTTTAGTTGTTTTATTCGCTGCCATCGCAATTTGCAATTTATATAGTAATTCCACAACGTGAAGTAGCTATGGTATGAAGTCAATTTATTGCACAGAAATATATTAAATTTGTGAGCTAATGTTGAAAGGAATGGAACAAATAAAACTCTACTCTGCATTACTTCCATTACATATTAAATTATAATTAATAAACTTATATTAAAGGGACGACACTAGATGCAATACTCAGAAAAGGTATAAAACGTTATGGCGTAAAGGAGACTATTATTTCTAATTAAAAGGTTTATTTATTATAAATGTCTGTTATCTACGTGAAATAATTTTTTCAATCTAATGGAAGAGAGTTAAAAATATGTTGTGATAAAGAAATAAGAGAGGAACTGATACAAGTTTCTCTAAAGAAAGAGAGAAACGAAGTAATACAAAATAATAAAGATAGAGATTGAGAGAATTCTGTAAAGAAAGAGGAAAAAAGAGGAAATAAGGGAGAGGGAATAAGAGGGGGTAGGAGGGTGTTATAGGTGAAATGAAAGGAAGGAGGAATATATCTGAATTGTAGATTTAGAAAAAAGAGATGAAGGAAAGGGAAACAGAATTGTTAAATTTAAAATAATTGAAGAGGGTATCAGTAATAAATTAGGTTTCTTCAAAATGTCGAAATATGTTTACGTTGAAAAAGACTAGAAAAATAAAGGACGCTATGTCTATTGAGGACAAGATTTTAACAATGTCCTTTATATTATCAACTTGATTCATTGTATAATTTTTTTGATAAATTGACTCGCAATTTCTTTTTAAGAAAATATGATTTCCTTTGGTTTTCCCACTCATCGTTTATCGAACAAAACGTAATCGGCAGCACAAGATATTTGGCATATATAAAACAGTGTAAACTTTAAAAATTACCTTAGATTAATATTTTGGGGACGGACGAAATATTACCCTGACAAATGTATAAATGTCACTCAAAGGCAGTATGTTTTCTTATTTTATTCATTTTAACATGCCACTGAACACCAGAAAATCACAAATAAGATTGATTAAATTCACTATTAGGTATAGTACTCTACCCTTAGAAGGGAAAGGGAAATATCTGAAAAGTGCGAAAGATATCGAAAAAAAATTGTTCATGAAAATCTAATTGTTCATTTGCATGCGGTTGTAGAATTCCTTCCTCTCTCTCCCTCTCAATCTCTCTCTCTCTCTCTCTCTCTCTCTCTCTCTCTCTTTCCATTCATAGACTTCTTTTCTCCCTTTGTCTTTCTACCAACTTCAGTCACTAAGTGTCTTATCCATACCATGACTTTTTTCTCCTCTTCAGATTACTGGAGGTTTCGGAGTATTGAATTTCGGATAACCGAGATTGATGGTAGAGACAATATAATCTTTTGCACCGATAGAGATTATGTAAGAGGCGATGCATACTTGAACAGGGTTTCTTTATGCGGATATAATTTTATTTTTTAAAACATTTATTCTATACACATCAACAACTAACACATTATGAGTAATACCCATAGCTTTCTTCGCTTTGGGTGAGAAGTTGAGAAAGTGACTAGGATACCAGAATGAAGGTTCTTCTTCCAATTATAGTGTAGGGTACGGGTAGGATTATACCTATGGATCCTACCAATGAACAATATGAGGTTCCCTCTGTTTTGGGCATTACATCTTTGTGTTCTGATCTTCTGGCATAATCATTGACACTCTTTTCAGAGATGATTGTGGAATTGAAGGTCACATCCCGAAGCCACATCTGTATATGCACAACTTGTAACAATCTTTGTGTTTCTCTATTCGTCAGAAAGGGTTCTCCCGTCCCTACTTTCCTGTTGAGTTGGGTGCCACGGGCCTTCCGGCTAAGTCCATTCACTTCTTTCTGAAGGAGTTGGGAGTTGGTAGGATCAAAAACAATGAATATTTGAGGCGTATCTCCAAGACTGCCCTTAAGGCATCTAACCGTCTGTAGCTACGAAGAACAAACCTTTTAGTTGTGACCAGACCAGTGAGTGGATAGTTTTGGCCTTGAAAAATGAATTTAACCCTCCAGAGTCAGGACTCCATTTCTCGATTACTCATTGTTTCATGGCCAATAATAGACCAATTTTATTCAGTTTGTTCTCAGTCGATTCCTCATAAACTTGTTCAACCTACTTAAATTATTCTCTAATTTCTTTTAGAATATATATTAAAGGAATATTTAACTACATTTTTTGTAATTACCTATATTAAAATACCACGTTTTAAAATCTCTACTATGTACAATATTTCAATTAAGTATTCAATCTTCTAGGCCAGTCCTAGTTTCTAACCGCATAAAGTGAAATTAGACACTGTTAATGATTGTCTAATATGATACATTTCTGTGGTCAGCCCATGACTGTATACTAATGAATAAAAAATCTTTTGACAATAGTTTTAATTTACGCCTTGAAAACCGTGAAGATCATTTTCTAACAGATAGGGGTTGAATTAAGAATTAGGTATTCTCTATTTGTAAAATAAAACAAACTGGCCTGGTACGTCATAATTATAATTTTAGTTAGTTGATTAAAATTATTTGTCCGCGAGGTAATACCAACTATTATATTATGTTAGAGCGAGGAATAGCTTGGTAAATAGAGGTTTATAAGATTAAGTATTTCTAGAAATTGAAAGAAATTCATTTTAAGAAGCTCAAGAAAAATCCAGGATTTAAAATTATTTCTATTTACTTAATTATCATATTTGTAAAACAAAGGTTCCTCGGTTAAAATCCAGATAATACTTCTAAAATTCAAGAACACAGTATATTTATTTATTCTTACTGTTTGACTAATATTACACAAGGGTGCCACTAAGCAACTGCCCTGCCTTCCTGCAGCTCCATATTTATGGCCTATAAACTTAAATTCAGATTTTATTTGCTTAGGCCTCTATCCTCGACAGTGATTTTATAGATAATGCTGGAAACA
The DNA here is from genome assembly GCA_036971475.1 of Prosapia bicincta. Classification (NCBI taxonomy): domain Eukaryota; kingdom Metazoa; phylum Arthropoda; class Insecta; order Hemiptera; family Cercopidae; genus Prosapia; species Prosapia bicincta. Next base: position 388,874,212 of record JBAIZL010000001.1, read on the forward strand.
TTAAAGACAATGTTTGAAATATAGAGAAAAAAATTAAATCAGATCTAATAACTTGATTCATTCTTTTAAGTTTACTCTGTAACGATTGGTTACGAAAATATTTTGCTTCTGGTTATTGAAATATTTATATTGCGAAAATTGGTTAGGAAGTAAAATGTATGTTATGGGACTTAAGAGAATGGGAAAAAATTTAAAAAATATGATGTAATGGAGTATTATGAGAGATTGAATGTTGAAGGTATAATTTGGGTGATCAACAATTTGCCTATAATAATTTTATCAATTAAAGATAATTTAAACAAATTTTACGAATAGGAATTCCTTAAAAACGTCTCACATTATTGGAACTGTATGGAGGCCAATCATTATTATTAACGGCTGCCGAAAGAAATGTAAAAAACTAGAGGAAGGTAATATTTATGTTTTATCGGAAAGCATGTTTACGAGTATTAATACAACTTTAATCGTACGAAAATACTTGTGTTTAAACACTATTTGTTCCTCTCTTCAGTTTTCTATAATAATTTGCACCTAAGCACTCTCACTAATTTGCAAAGATGATTAGGGAATAAATTATAAGTAAAAGCAAATTCAAAAAATTAAACGTAATAGGGTATTGTGAGAGATTGAATGTTGAAGATATAGTTTGGGTGAATAACAATTTGCCTTTTAATAATTTTATCAATGCATTATAATTTAAACAAAATCCACGAATAGGGATAATTTTAAAACCTCTCGGATTTTGGAGCTGCATGGAGCCAAATAATAATAATGGCGCCCTAGAGATGTCTTGAAAACTAAGTATAACAATATTTTATGTGTTATTCGAAAGCACTGATTAATAGAATTTTAATTTTACGAAAATATTTGTTTGGGCACCATTTGTTTCCCTGTTCAACTTAATATACTGCTTTACACCTAGCCATTTTGACATACATTCATGACAATAATTACTTTATAACAGTAGAACGTACTTTCTGTCTGAATGACAACGTTTATACCTGCATCTTAAACCAAGAGGTCATTTACGGTCTGAATCATTGCCTTTACTGCCTTTCCACAATCAGACAAAAATTAAGTGCTACTACAGACAACTTATTACTTCTGGCCTAAATTCCTACTAAAGGCTTAAGTCTTGATTTCCTTATCATATTTTAAAATACGATTGTTTTAATTTGATGGTCGGGAATTTTGGTTTTACCAATGCATTACTGTATTAAACCATTTATAATATGTGATAGCTCTACGTAACCAAAACCATTAAATACCATTATAACCAGACAATGGATTTGCTTGAAAATGTTAACCATTGAAAAATACTTTTTTGTAAGAAATATCAAAAAATAACCGTGGTTGAAGGCTATTAACCGAGGTAACTATATTTAATGAAGCAGAACTGATAACTTCGATTGTTCGCTTAGCTATAGTTATTTACTAGCTTACTGTCTGAGATAGCTGTATTATGTTTTAGTGTCTGTCTATAAATGGATGTTTTATATTGAAAAACCGACTTTTGGTTTTATTTTAGTTATTCTATGTCTTTTTTCAATTCGCGAATAAATATGTTTTTTTAACGATGTTTGGTTTTTACAAAAATTCAAATCGTGTATCGATACGTTAAGCAACGTATTTAAAACTACTACAGAGATTATTATTTAGTCTGTAATTAGTAAGTATAAAAGCATAATATTTTTTTAAAACTTTCATGTCTAAAACTATTATGTAAACGTATGTATAAAACTATTAGTCATAATATAAACAACTTTAGTATAGGTGGTTGAAATAATCGGGAGGAAAATTCTGTGAAAACTCTTCGGGAAAAAGCTCTTCATGTCCAAATAAAGAACATATTGATATTTTTGCATAAATTAAGAGGGCGCATATTCATGACAGTTGTTTGCAGTAGAGACAGATCTTGTCTCTCTTAGGAATATTATACCACTCATGCGAGCCTTATCTCAAAACGAGAATAAAGAAGACACGGTTTTGCCTTAACCCTTAATATCATTTCTTCCAATCTTTTAAATGATCATAAAATGACATATTTATCGTTGATTGTTTAGTAAAAACTTCTTTTTAAATTTTGATTAAAACATTTTCCAATATTCGATGTATTCATCTGATATTCATTTAAGACATTTGTTTGTTTTATACATGTATGCTATTGCAGTCATAATACGTCATATAAATGCGTTCGTAGTGTCACTTAGAACCGTTTAATTGAAGGCCAAACCTCGAGACATCGTATATTGGCGGTTTATCGGCCAAAAGCAACGCTTTCGCGCAGTATTTATTTAGCCTAATAGGATCCGGTAACTCTGTTATCGAGACAAAGTGATCAATAAATCCTTACAAACAACTGAAAGTGAAAGAAATAAGCATTGTGTACAAACACTATAAACTCATGTGTTTACTTGCATCCAACACATTATTATAATAACAAATTATATGTAATAAATAATAAAAACTGTATACTGTATGAGTACTGGTCATAAGTCAATGATATAAAATATTTGTGATTTTTATTTAAAAATTCTAGAGACTGGCTGCTGCCACGCATCAACTAAACATCATACTGTCGAACAAATTATCAGACTATGAAAAATGCCACTCTAATATATAAATTTGAGTTATTTTGTTTAATATTGTTGAAATTGATGACTGAGTTGCACAGTGGTTCAGAGGAGCTTGAATAGTAACCTTATGGGCGACGCTGGAGCAGCAAAAGTAGTTCTGTATCCCTTTCTCAGTTTAATCAGTCTGTAAACTGGATAGCTAGGATTACAATGAATGATTACAGGGAATGACTACGTCATTTTTTGACCCATTTAAATGTTAATAAGATCACTCTCTCTCTCTCATTCTCCCTCTCTCTTTATCTCTCCCTTAAGGAAAGAAACACCAGTCATGATGGTTTATGACTAACCTCCAATAATCAACTAATGGCGTTTGGATTTGATAAACAGGTCTCACCTCATCGCTAGTTTCTGTACGAAACCTAAAGAAGTGAATCACAAACGAAGATATAACGATCTACATGATGTCAGATTTCTTCATTGAAACTCACTTGACTTACTTATCAAGTAAATCTTAGCTAATCAGCTGATATGACTTGTTTACTGTTGCTGATATGTCAAGACAATTACAAATGCTATGACAGGAATACGGCAGCTGATATATGAAGACCACGGTAGTTGATATGACAAGACTACGGGAATCGATATTTCATGCCTACCAGAGTTGATATGGCATGCCTTCGGCATATGCTATGATAAGACTATGGTAACCGATATGAGAAGACTATGGCAGCAGCTATGACAAGATTACTTCAGTCTATATGGCATGTCTACCGTAGCTGATATGACATGCCTTCGGCAGCTGGTTAGAAAAGGCTACGTCAATCGATATGGGAAGAATATGTCACTAGATATGACAGAGCTACGGCAGCTGATATGTGAAGACTATGGCAGCAAATATGACACTGAAACCGACAACGGCAGTCGATATTGAATGTTTATCGTAGCAGATATGACATGTCTACCGTAGTTGATATGACATGCCTTCAGCAGCTGGTATAAAAAGACTACAGCCTCATATCGGTATAAAAAACTACAGCTCATATGAAATAATATTAACTACGGAAGGCATGTAATATCGGCTACTGTAGGCATGTCCACAGTTGCATGTCCTCTGATACATGTTATTGTATTAGTGGTATCATACCATAACTGAATACGTTACCTTAATTGAATAAGTTAGTCAAGTAATACTGCTTTATCATATCTCTACTATGTTTTGCTAGTAATAAAAAAGGAGCCAGTATTATTATTTAAAAATTATTATTTCTATAAATCTCTTCTCAAGTCGCAATAAAAATAGGGTAGGTAGCTAACGTCGCCACCCAATAATAGGTTTTACACTTAAAAGAACACTTTTTTAAATATATGAAGAGATCATTATAGATGTTTTTTGTCACAATACAAAACAAGCTATTGCCTAAAAAAAAAAAAAAAAATTGGGGGGTAAGTTTAGTAGCTGGCTCACACTGATTCGGGTCACAGTCTGCTGTGAGGTGTACCTCCGCATACGCTTCTGTCATACTCAGTGGAAGTGGTGTGTCATAAATAAAATATAATTTTAAAATTTTAAATTTCCAACCTCTTCAATAAAACACATGTGCCTTCACTTACACATATATTTATGTAGTACACAAAAACAAATGTCACACGGATTTCGGGGACAAGAAAAGTTATAACACGTGTGAATCAGTTCACTAACGTTCACACACACTCTATTTATATATTATATTGCATCTCTTCTTACACACAGATATATAGAATACCACCATCTAAAGTGTCTTACTATTTCGTATGTATGCAATATACGAAACTTCTAAAGGGTTCGCCTTCTACATAAACCTTAAAGAATCAACGCTATCGAAGAAGAAATATGTTGTTTTTAATAAATTTAAAAAATTATAGCTAGAAAGCATTTGTGATGAGACTATTTTATTGTAATACCTAGAAAGCATTTTCACATCCTGGTATTGAAATGCTTAGGAAAAAATTATAATTAGGGTTAGACAGAAACGTGATACCTCTCTAGAACTTCGGTGAGGTAAATTATTCCAGTACGAGGGACCTTACATTCTTTCCTTACTCTTACTTATTTCCATATGCCAATGATTATTCTTCTTATAGCAATGTATTCTAAGGATTTGGTAGCTCTTTGTGGCCACGCTGTATCTTGTACACGTCCCTACAAACATTTTCGAGATGGGAAGCTCCTAAAACATTTAATTAACTGTTGATGACCGTAACCTTATCCCATACATAATCAAAATTCTTTCCTAACCATCAAAAGCTAAAATACTTTTTAAAACTAATAGTAAAAAAAAGATGTTTCTTGAGCGTTTAAATATATATATATATATATATATATATATATATATATATATATATCGTAAATAAAGCAAGTAATATAAACCAAAAAATCTATTACATTATTTTATACTTGGGTTACCAAAAAAATGTTTAATTTAGTTACTTTTTGTCCTAATAGTTACAACTATGTAAATAAAGTAACAAAACCTACATGTTAAAACAACTGTTCTACCACAAAACCTATATCATAACATCGGCTGTTTTATGAAATCATATTATATCACATATTTTAAGCTAAATGGGACAAGAAAACCAACTATATATATTAGCTTGCATCTTTTGTGAAAAGGTTTTCACCTTTTAAAAACTAAACTGAATTCATTATTAAATTTAATATATTATTAAACGTTTGAAAAACTTTATTAACATCAAGTGTTACCAACTACAAGAAAAAAAATATATTTCATGTTGAAGGGATGGATAAAACGTAGTTATTTTATTAACGATTGAAAATTTAAATGATTTATATATATAAGGAGAGTGTGAATTATAAGAAAGAATTGAATAAATATTTTTTAAATATTTGTTACTAATGCAACTTCATTTTATAATAAAACAAAGCATTTTCAATAGACAATGACTAGCATAGGGGTTTTCAGGAAAGGATTGCAAGGAAAGGATTTAAAATGACGATATGATTTAACGTAAGGTAAACCTAGGTCGTCAATTACTTATTTAATAAACGCGCGTTTGATTTGCTTGTTTACTGTGCCGAAAAAGCGTTGGAGTAACTTTTGATAAAGGTAATTAAATTTGGAATGAACAACAAGTTAATTGACATAAAGGACTCATTTCAATGAAGTTCAAAAACAACAACTTAATTGATGTAAAACGAAAAGCTCTAAATAAACGGGGACTAATTACATCACGTTTGCAATGTCAGGTAGCAACAATTTATTAAGGCTTTTGATGTTTATATCATATTTGGAATAAGTAAATAAACTTAATAATAAAATAAGTCGTAGAATGTCAACACTTTAATCAAGAGGATGTATGTATGATTCCTTATTACTCATAGAAATTATATATTATATGTTTTCATAGTGAATAAATTTATAGATATTTTCAATTAATCTTCGTAAAACAATAAATTTGTAAAAGAAATAACAAACAATAAATTCAATTCAACTCATACTGACGTAAGAGAATTTTTCGTGTTCCTTTCTATTTTATAGTTGTAATTAATATAAATATGTATATACATAGGACTGAATCACAATCCTATTCTATTAGGTGCTAAATAGAAGGTGAATTTCCTTGTAATTTATTATTTTCCTCTTTATACAATATATGCTGCTGGAATATTATTTTTGGTTGTTCCTTTTTTTACTATCTTTCATTTTTTTTTTAATTTATAAAGCTCATGATGGTCTATAATTTCTCATTCTAACAAAATCTTGAAATGCCTCACTATTGAATGGTTACTTCCACTTACAATTTCATATACTTAAATAAAACATGTCTAGCTATGGGAGGTTAGGTTAGTGTCAAAGTGCTGGATTTCGGACATGCAGTTATTCAGTTCGGATCAAACAGAATATTCAACTTTTAAAACCTAATTATTTGATAATTATTTGAGAAAAACGATAGTAGTATCACTGCTATAAAACATTTAAATTCACTACAGGTTGAGGAAAATGCATTAGAACATGATTGGTAGCATATTAAAGTACTATTTACAAATGTAAATTCGTCCAAGATTTATAAGAAGAGTGTAACCTAATAGAAGAAATCGAAAACACAAATTGAAAAATAAAAAAACAATAATTAAAAATCAAAATGTTGACATTGTTTGTCAGTATTTATAAATGTGTGTTTGTTTGTTGACAATAAACAATTAATTATTAACTATACATTTTTTTCTTAGATTTCATATATTTATAAATGTTGTACAAGAAAAATAATTCGTACACGTTATTAGGATATACATCTTTATAAAAGTCATCGTCGTTATAAAAGTCTCTTTTAGTTCGATTTTCCTTTAATATTTATGTTTATACAAATATACTATAGAAATTTGTCTGTGTTTGTACGTGCCTGTGTGTGTATGTGTGTGTGTGTGTGTGTGTGTTTGTGTGTGTGTGTGTGTGTGTGTGTTTGTGTGTGTGTGTGTATGTGTGTGCGCGCGCGCGTATCATTTTTTATATATTACTATATAATATTTTCCACTAAATTATCTTTATTCTAAAGCTATTGTTTTATTTTAGATGGAAGTCATTTATATAAATCATATTTTATTCATCACTTTTACATTATAACATAAAAGAAAAATTGTTTTAAGCAAAATAAGGTGAAAGTACAAAGTATTCTGTTGGAAGGTGAAAGCAAAATATAAAAGTTCAAACCAATGAAGTTGTTTCCTTATGAATAAAAAGTCATTCCACCCTCTTATACTCCCTAGGGTGAAATCATAAGGGGTGCTTTACAAAAGAAAACAGCTCTTGAGGCTTGGAGAGGCGAGACGCAATGTCGGCGTAGTTTATGTTGAAGATGAGCTTTGGCTAATACCTCTTAAATTTGTTGTTTAATATATGTTGCGAGAAGGGAAATTTAGATTAATTGTTTTAGGTTTTAGGCATAAAAAAACATTATATCAGACGTATACACTGTGTTTAATTATAACTTTAGTTTTAACTTTAAATTTATTTATTTGAACATTTTTAAATAGTTTTCTAAAGTAACAGTTACAGAATGTCCATTAACTAAGACGACTCAAATTATATTAAAAATTCAAGTTAACACTATTATTATAAAAACTTTCTGACTTTAAAATAAATGTAAGACATGAAGTGAAATAAAAGAACCACTGACGGGTTGAAAATCACCATGTACATACATACCATACAATTTTATTCACACATGTGAATGTGACAATCAAAAGTTACCAAACGAATGCTACTTAGATAGCCAGCACCTCAAACCTTGTCTTAGTAAGGTTATGCTCCCAGACACGAGCAAATCCAACTCTTAAGCAATATAACAAATTATAAAGGGGTTTAATATTGTTTTTTTGTAAAAATATACCACAGAGGGGAATGATGCACAGAAGTGTTATACCCTCTTTCATTAAAAGTTAAGCTTACAGAAAATTTTCCAGTAAGTAAAGTATGTTTAGATACCTAATATATTTTCACTTGAATATAGTAAGAATTTTGATTGAATATTGATTATCGTGGAAGTATTACTTACTTTAAAGATAGAAATATCTCTGTCTATAAATATTTTGTTTTACTTTCCTCTCTCTCTTACTTCCTTCTCTGTCAGTTGCTTGGAATCTATTTTTGTCCTCCGTATGTATGACCCTTTCTTTCCCTCAGTATGCTCTTTCTCTCTCGGATTATCTGTATACTTCTCTCTTTCTCTTTTGCCCTCTCAGTCTCGCTCTAACGCAGGCTTTGTATTTCTGTCTGTCTCTCTTCTGTTTGCTGGACCATCTTGTTCATCTGTCTGGCTATTTATTTGACTGTGTGAAACACATTTATGTTTCTTACATTTAAACACATTACAGTCCAAAAAACATATTCAGAATATATCTCAGTCAAATTTATTTTTCTACAAAGCCTCTTCAACGTCCCCGATTCATGTTTACTGATGTGCTGGTAATGTTCTACGATATCCAGTGTTCAGATATTCTTTCATTTCAAACTTTTCCTCTATTTGACCTTAGAAAATTATCCCAATTTAGTTTTTCCCAGAAATAAACAATTGAAGGTGCTGAAATTTAGAAATAAAATGGTCACGAAGACAAAACTCTGAACCCTGTCTACTTTGTACACGTCAGACGTAGTTGCTAAATTTCATCTTTATCTCGAATACATATTTACAACTACAATGTCTACGTTTTAAAAACATTAAATATAAAGAGAAAATATGTTTATTTTAATAAAAAAATATTACATTCTTTATTAGCCTAATTTTGTTCATAAAATTCATAGTTTATAGAAAAATATTTAATTTAAATTTAAATCTGCAACAAAAAATTGAAAATAAGACTCTTTTGTTATAATTAAAATAAATTTTACATAAAATGTTATATACACAAGAAATGTGCACTAAATCATACATCTTTTATTAAATTAAATACCTAATATTGTGATGTTTGAAAATAGCAAAACAGGTTTTAAGTAAACGGTTGTAATCAACTATCTCATTGCACTCAGTGCATGTCGCTTACATAACAATGTTTATAATAATAATAGCGATGTGTTATAAAAATAACAAAATACACAAAAATAACTATTTTGTGTTATTATTCTAGTCTAAAGACGATCGGCCCGTACTTCTCTTATGGTCTTAGAACAATACGGTAGGGTTCTGAATATAGGTCGGGTTAAGGAATGGACAAGAACTTAATGATTTAGGTATAAGGGAATTGGTATTGTACAAAAGGTGCAGGCTTCGCATCTGAAGTAGACCCACTATTTCTCAGGGCGATAAAGAGATGTCTAAGATTTTCATCCCTTTTTAGGAAGAAGAATAAAGAAGGACAGCGGAAAATAAATCGGACTACGTCAAAGATAAAATGATACATAGTTATTGGAAAGAGAGAAATAATATGACATTAGTTAGGAAAGGCACCTCATGTGTTAGGTTCAATGGGCAAAGTACCGAATAAATTTATATATATCATGCAATTAGCTACTTCTTTGATTATTAAAAACTGTTTTTTAAATATTCAATAGCGAAATAAATATTTATTAATAATAAAACTATATTGCACAAACTTTAATTCGTAATGGCTTCCAACGCATTTCTTGGTAACAAAACAAAGATTAATTTTATGTATCGTGTCTCAATGTGACGTCACGAACACGTTTATTGTTAGAAGCGTGTTCGCCCCTTGTATTTCACTTTTGCGAAAAACATAGGTACGAAACGTGACTGATGACTTTGCAGCTGGCAGCGTGGTACAGGTCTATGCGTAGGGTACACATCTGTTGGAAGTGATACCTTTTGTATTTCGCACTAGGGAAAAAATATGCCAAAACGTGAATGATGACTTTGCAGATGGCAGCGTGGTACAGGTCTATGGGTAGGGTACACATCTGTTGGAAGTGATACCTTTTGTATTTCGCACTAGGGAAAAAATATGCCAAAACGTGAATGATGACTTTGCAGATGGCAGCGTGGTACAGGTCTATGGGTAGGGTACACATCTGTTGGAAGTGATACCTTTTGTATTTCGCACTAGGGAAAAATATGCCAAAACGTGAATGATGACTTTGCAGATGGCAGAGTGGTACAGGCCTATGGGTAGGGTACACATCTGTTGGAAGTGATGTCGTTTGTATGCCATAATAGCTACCATTGGAAGTAATAACCAAAATAGTCAAAAATAAGTAAGGAATACGGAATTTCGGCATAGGCCTTCAGACATTGACACTACGATATCATGCGGTCGTCTTAAGGATATATAACAACATTACACTTTTTTCAAAGATTTTAAGCTCGCTCGAAATTAGATGTGTCCCTGTAAGGTCTGGACTTTTATCTGTAAGAATGTTATTGCTAGATCTTCCTTAAATAACGTTTTGTGTCCATTTCATGAGTCACCAGGAGTTTTACATTAGTAGTATTGGTTTCATCAGTACATTATTCGTTCTGAATTGATTGCTTCCCGAGATTTGCAACTCGAGGTGCTTGCTCTTCCCGATACACAAGCATGTTGAGATAGTTTTGGGAAACCTAATGGATAACTGTCTTTTATTAAGTAGATAAGATATGTCTCTGAGAGGGCATCGGTAAAGTACTCTTGGCGTCTTGGAATATAGAAAAATTAAGCATGGTTTAAAACAATTTCGTGATTTATAAAAAAAAAAAGAATACGATGCGATCATAGGACTCCTTGACCCTCTCCCCAAGTCAAGACAACTCCATGCGTTGCTTATAGTAGTAATTTATACGTTAACCAGCACAAGTATCCCATACGCCTCAGTTCTCCGTTTGAGGACTGAGGAAACGTTAGTACTTGGTGTGGTTTATCTAATTACCTGCAACTATACGAAAACGTCAGTGCCTATGCCATATGCGTAGAATTAGCAGAACACTACAAGGGACGGTATTTGGAACAAGAGGTTCGGGGAGACGATATAGCTTGTGGTTGATGAACTGTAATAGCTAATTCGTTATGAATACCGCACAACTCTTTAGAGAAAGGGCGAATAAGATATATAGCTACGAAATCAGAAATACAAAAGAAATCTTCATGATACATTACAACATTTCACACTGATATACAAATTAGACGTGGTCACAAAGCAAATGGTTTCTAATTCACAATTTAAAATACGACATTACATTCAGTCGTGACTCTCTGCTTTCTGAATGTGACTGACAAACTCTTCAAAATACGTTTGATCGTGAAGTAATACCTTACACTCGACAAAAGACATCCATAAACACTCGGTAAGGACCATTAATTAAATGGGAAATATATTCTCAAAGGAACCAGATAATATTAAAGTATTCATGACATAAAGGCGGTGTCATGCAATTCTAAAATACGTTGGAGACTTTTTTGTACTTGTATTTGAATTGTTCGTAGAATGTAAAATGCGTTGGGGAATAATTTCAAAAATTCATAATTGTAAATTCTTAATAAATAATTATTACTAAAAACAGCGTTATAAATTAAAATAACTTTCTACAATGTAAGCTCCGCGAACTTCAAAACCGGTTCAATAATTGACAATACTGCAAATTGACAATACCCAAGTGTTATATAATAGGAGCCAATAATATAATTATTCTAGTAATTCTAAAATAAATTTTAACTGACTGGAACTTAACTAGATAACGTATTTGATCGATGTGTGAGTTTCTGAATTTCGAGACAGTTCTGAGAATACTAGGTCTTGATTTGTTGCGTGAAATATTCATCTATAACTACGTTTGTCCATTCACAGCTATCAAACAAATTAGTTTAGTTTCTCTAATAATGTAAAACACTCTGAAATTCTTGATTAAACTACTTTAGATATCTTTTCTTATTGTAAAACATTTAAAAAATTCTAGCATTTCCTTTAGTTAAAAATTGAATAAAACATTCTATTGTAAAACGTTACTTTCGAATCTTTTAATTTAATTGAATTAGTAAACAATTTGTTTTACTTAAAAACTCAACATGCCAGATCACTTTAAGAAGCCTAGTATTGTTATTTTTTCCAATATATTTTTGGATTTGTATTTAAATAATTGCTTAAAATAAGTTTTAATTACATTCTAGTTAGTTCTTCATTTAACTTTCTTCTTGATTTACACAATGAGCTCATTCTAGCTGCTTTGAATTCGACTGGCATAGCGTAGTAATATGAGACGAAGAATCGACAGTTTCAACTTTGCAGTAAGTTTTAATTATTTTTTAAATATTTATTCGATTTTAAGCAAAACATTTTTACTGTTTTTTACATAATTTCTAAAATTTCCTGTGTGATCAGAGCGTTTTTTGTAGCTCGCGATTTTTACTTATTCTAGGTTATCCACAGACAACGTCTATATTAAAATTAACCTTTATTCTCCTGTATTAAAGGTATTTTTTCCCCCGTCACTCCCTACTTATTTCTGTACTATCTCTCTTCATCCCATTAAAATTACTCTATCCTTTACTTTAACATATAATTTTCTCTTTAACCATCACTTTTCACTTTTTTTCTCAACTTTACACTCTTTCTTCTTTATGTTCCATCAACTCTAATGTCATGCACCTTTCTTCCAATCCCTCTCCTTCTCCAATAAAAAAGTTACATTTAACTATTTTATTCCCAATTAATACACCTGACCACCTCATACCTTATAGCCTTTACACCGCATGATCCTTGCTTGCGTGTACTCTAAGAACATGGTTTTCAATCATGAGGGAGTTGTTTCCTCATCTGCAGCAACAATCAATACCTATAGTTGTCCACAACTCTCTCATATCTTCAACGCAATTACTGTATATAAAGGATTGTTATCGTAAATTACAGGAAACTAATACTTCCGACAAATGTAATTCACAATCGAAAATTCTGCATTACAAGCGACTGACTATATTTTCCCAAAGCTGATTTACCTCTACAACCAAATGTATTCTACACTGAGAAAATGACAAGCCGGTTGAATATCGAGTCAACATTTTATTTACCTAATTGATGTCTCAGCAAATGATTTGATGCCCCTATCAAGCCTTAAAACAATTTTCACATTACACTCTAAACACGGAAAAAAACATTTGAAAAATACTCACACTTTGTTATCCATTAAAATACATGAATAATATTTGTATGCGTTGTCGTTAACATCGTCAGAATAATGAAGTCGTTTTTTATACTAAAGTTCAATCTACAATTAGTACTATGCCTCTGGGAGGTGTGGTTGAACATAGGGAGTTGTGGACAGCGAAAAAACAAAGGTGTCACCATCAACTACACGAGAACTCTTATCACAATAATGATCACCAATAATATTACCCTATTATGTTTTTTAGGGAGTCGTTGCAATCATCGGTATCAAAACGAGTAGCTGATCTCGATAACGTCTTTCTTTCGCTCCACGTTTCACCTCCAAAATGCAATGCTGATAAATGTATATTTTTCGACCGGATTAGTATTTCGCCTTAAACAGTTTTATAAAACTTCCAAATTCCTACACTGTTAATTCAATTGAATTACTCACAACAAAATCTAGCCTGAATTTTCAATTTGCACTGAGCGACATGACAAGGCCTGGATTTAAATTTGAAATAATGTCTGTCACTTGTCATAATCAAAAAAATTAATTAAATCATAAATCTAGTAGGATGAGAGTAAGATGCCCGTCTCCAGATAAACCGGAAGCAATTCCTATACTGACGTCCTATTTCGGTGCCAAATAATTCTTGGATTTTAAACGCATAAAAGTTTAAAGGAGCATGAAATTAGATGGAAGTAAAGCGGCCCAGATAGACAGCTCAGAATCAGAATAATCGCTGTGAATAGGGGCCGCAAGAAACGTTTTATAAGACACAGTTTTGTGTAAGATGTGTTTAACAATGGCGTATTATGACTAATTTAAAACCAAAATAAAAACTAATATATAAAATATATTTTATATATACAAAAATGGTATATTAGATCATGTACTCTTCAAAAACACAAAGAATATCTGATAATATTCAAGGACAAAATTTAGCACGACACACAACATAATATTTTTATTGTATTCATAAATCAGTAACATACTGCGACCTCGAGAAAACAGATTTCTAACGGTCCGTTGTGTACCAACAACCGCGTCATCTGCCGCAAGCGAGAAGAAGTCTCGTTATATTAGCTAACGGTAGTCATAGTCACATGTGAAACAATATCTGTTCCTAATTACGTTGTTAATAACAAAAACAGATGTATCCACTAACATCTCATTTAGAATATAGGACAATCTGAATTGAATACTCGCTTTAATTGAGATTATTTTGTCTGATTATGGTGTGTTCGGGATATCGTACTTACCGGTTATTGGGAAATGTCATCACCCTCCCGTGCTGCGAATGTTTCATTTGGTGTGGATTTACACCAAGAAAAGTTACAACACGTGGTATCTCTAGTCATATCTCGAATCAAGCATTCCAAATGCGTGAATATACGACCATTTATGATCGATTTATGCAAATGATAAATGAAGAACTAAGGGGGCCTACTTTTTTAATGCAAAAAAGAAACTAGGGAACATTTATTGTTAGATTGGTTCTGGCAAAGTTTCTATCAAAAACATGGCGTATTCTTAGCTCTGTATTACCTTAGCCTCTGATGTATTGTAAAATTAATCTTCTATGAAACGCATGTTTCTTTTTATTCCTTTCTCAACCTTGCAACTACAATGTGCCATAGCAGACCGTAGCAGGGTTAAGGTAGTATAATATGTAAGTAAACTATCAATCTATTAATTAATAACAAAAACAATTTTATACTTAAAAAAATCACTACGTATAAATGATAGTAATATTGCTTAAAACTTTGATGTACTGATGTTAAACTGATTTTTTTACCTTATTCAAATATATCATTTAAGAATTATTTATCGTGATTGTCTTAAACAAGCAAATTAAAACAGTTAAACAAAATAAATATATATCATACTTAATTTGAATACGACTTATCCATTACGCTAATGAAATGCTTTGAACCAACACTTTATTCATGGTCAATTTTTGTGACTGTGCAGACCGTATTATTCAAACAATCAACTAAAAAACTTGGGGTTATCAATATCATGTTATTCAATTATATCATTTAAGAATTATTTATCGTGATTATCTTAATCAAGTTTAAAAAAAGTATATCTGATAAAAGAAACATTTACACAAAATAAATATACAATACCATACTTTCAAAAAACATTTAAATATATACAATCACTGGTATTTTAATAAACAGTTTTTTGCATAGCTATTTGACGGTGAGTGAAAGGGGTGTCGCGCCCATTGGAAATTTAAACTGTGTGTGTGGCTCGACATTACTGTAACGATATCATTGTTGCCAACCTGACAGATTAATTGTAACGTAGGATTACGTGACCACTGATAAGTGGTATTATGCAGTTACTCTTAATGCAATCTGTTAGGGTGAGTTATATTGGAATTAAAGCATATACTTTTATTTATCAGTAGGTGTTTGTGTTTTGTGTACAACCCTGAAACCAAAAACGGACATTTTATGTAAAATTTAAACTACCGATAAAATTAGTGTTCTTATACGAAATTCTGCTTTTCATTGACTATTTCCAACAACTTGATTTAATTAGATTACGTAATGCACAATACAGGGCTACCAACCTTACATTTATTTTTATCCGGTACTAAAAGAATTCAGATCAAGTAACGAACAATATATGACTTGAAAAACGTTCTAACGCAGCTCTCCTACAAAATATATTTGGACAGTAGTAGATGGCAGCCATATAGATCTTGTTTAAAAGACAGTAAGTTATACACTGTGTATAAACACTGATATTTCAACACGAAAATATAAATGACATTATTTGCAAGTAAAACACATAATACAGGAGTATGTTACATCTAAGTATAAATTAAATGGCCATTAAGTTTTAATCATTCAATTAGAATATATAGTATTATATATTTTTAATTAAAGAAATTAAACTTTATAAATAGAATATAAGAAAAGTCAATTACAATATACGTGATTCTGAACTTTTGTTGATAAAGTATGTGGCAATTCCTAATCCAGAGGTATCCGAAGGGTTGAAAGGGTTAAATGAAAGGGTTGAATGAAAGGGTTAAATGAAAGGGTTGAAAGGGTTAAATGAAAGGGTTGAAATAGGTTATTGGTCTCAACTTTTTCTTAACTCAATTAACCTGATGATGTCAAAAATAGTCGTACCTTGTGTGTCCTGTCGAGGAAATAATGCCCGTTATTGGTCCAAATTGACCTGATGTTGTCAAAAATCGTCGTATTCGTACTTTAGGCGTAAAGTTTGCCAGATGGCAGAAGCAAGTATTAAAGTTCAGCCAAACGAAAATTGCAATATGTGCAGAGGTAAAACTATGTTGGAACACACACTTCTACGCCCGTCGTCCATTTATCAAACATTTATTGTTTTTTCAAAAATTAAATGTGAATAGAGTTTAAAGAAAACTTTATACTTTAATTATGCCAGACATTTATTAGTATAAAAAGCTAAACAGATGTGATGTAGTGTTGGATCTGTGAAGTAAATACGTAATAAAATCTTCCCAATGTAATTTACTTCTTTTTTATTTCCTCGCAAAGGAACAACTCATTTTTAAATTTGAATAATATTGTACTTTAAATTTCTCTTATATTATAGGTATATATAATATATATATGTATATATATATATATATATATATATATATATATATATATATATATGTATATATATATATATATATATATATATATATATATATATATAGAATATCAAATGTGTTTTCCTGTTAGAATATTTTTAAGATCAAATAATACACACAAATACAGGAATATTTAATTTATTGAACAATAAACTCTAAGCTTTTCGTTGGCTTACATTACCAACATCTTCAGGAGTTACAATATTAAGAATGATAACACAAACTGTCTAACAACATGAAGCTACTAGATAAAGCAATACACAGTTGCCAAATCTATTACAATATTGCCAAACCTACTCCACTGCTGCCACAACATTATATACATTGAACAAAGTATGGTATTTAGAACGTATTTGAATTTGTTCATCTATTAATTTGTTATTAATATTATGTTTGTAAATTTCAAATGCTTCACATACGTTCATTTTTAACCCTTTATTTACTTCTTTTATAATTTTCATATTATTTATATTAGGAAACATATGATTATTATTAATACAATGTGTTGCGAAATTAGACTTATATATATTTGGTTTTAAAAAAGCATTAAAATGTTCTTTATACCTTTCTTTTAATTTTTTCTTTGTTTGTCCTATATAAACCTTATTACAAAATTCACATTCTAATTTATATACTCCATTTTTCTCATGTATAGGCCTACTATTTATATTATTATTATGGTTAATTATATTTATTATTCTATTATTGGTTCTATATGCAATTTTTATGTTTTTATTAGTAAATAATTTGGAAATATTTTTTATTTCAAAACCAGTATAAGTAAAAGTACTCCATACAGTATTATTATTAACACTATTACTATTGTAATGAATATTATTTTTTATTTGTTTTTGTAAAATATTATAATTTAATTTATCTACCGTTTTCTTTTTGTAACCATTTTCTACGGCTATCTGGTATATTATGTTTTTTTCCCTCATTTTATTTTCATAGCTCATAGGAATTTTATTCATTCTGTAAAGAAGATTATATAAAGCAGCCATTTTCTGATTATATGGATGGTTGGAATAATTAGGTATTATTTGATTGGTTAATGTAGGTTTACGATAAATCATATATTCTAAACTCGTTTCATTTCTAATAATTGTGATATCTAGGAAATTTATTTTACCATTATTTTCCATTTCATATGTAAAATCAATACTATTATTAATTTTATTTATTTCATCTAATATATTTATTAAATTAATATTATTATTATTTGATACATATAACCCATCATCCACATATCTAAACCAATGTCCATTTTTATCATACTTCTTTATAATTGCATTTATATTATTATCTATTTCTTGTAAAAATATTTCAGAAATTATACTGGATAAAGGGGAACCCATAGCTAAACCATCTTCCTGTCTATAAATTTTATTATTATATGAAAAATAGTTTTGATTTAATATTAATTTCAATGTATTAACAATTTCTAAAATTAATTTTTTATCTTTTTCATATTCAGAAATTTTAGATTTTATTATTTCAATAGTCTCTTTGATAGGAATGTTAGAATACATATTTTTAATATCAAAGGATATCAATTTCGTATTTTTATCTATATTAATATGATTTAAATGTTCAATAAGATTAATTGAATTATTAATAGTATAACTATTATTATGTTTTACTTTATCCTTAAGAATATTGGCTATAATTTTTGATATTTTGTAAGATGGAGCATTTATAAAATTTATCAAAGGTCTAATTGGCTTATCTATTTTGTGGAGTTTAATAAGTCCATTCATTATCGGAATTTTAGGATTATCATTTATATAATTATAAAAATTATTTTTATTAAATAATTTATAAGATGTGTTTATTATATTTTTTATTTCATTTTGAAATTTTCTAGTAGGATCTTTATCTAAAATACAAAATTTATTTTCATTTATATATTTTTCTGTTTTGGCAATATGTTCATTTTGATTAATTATAACAATAGCATTACTTTTGTCTGCTTTAACCGCAATTAAATTATTATATTGTAATTTTTGTTTAATATTAATAATTTCTGAATATTTTTTCTTGTATGAAACATTAACCTCACTGTTTTTAATAATTTTCTTTAATTCATAACTTGCTGCAATCCTAGTATCTTCCTGTATATTATCATCTAATTTACTAATAGCCAATTCAGTATCCATTATGACATTATTAATGTCTTTCATAATATTTCTCTTTAAGTTAACTTTATTATTTTCTAAAATTTTTAGTTCACTACTATTAAATGTAACTTGTGATAGATTAACTACATTAGGATGAAAACTATGATATTTAACTATAATTTCTTCATTTCTTTTATATTCAAATTTCAAATTCTCAAGTTTTTTATTTATATTGTTTATTTTTATAGTTCTAATCTGATTTACATGTGTTATTATTTTATTATATTTTTCTTCCCATTTCAAATTATGCATAAAATAAGCCAACTTTAAATGTAATTTATATAATTCATTTGTCAAAATATTTTTCTTTTTATATAAATTTTTTATTTCATTTTTCACCCATAATTTTTCTGCCTGTTTGCAAGTTTTTTGTGCAGTAACACTTTTATTCCTAATTATAATTTTGGCATATTTTGGAATTATATGATTTATAATGCATTGCTTATTAAAATAAATATTGCAATTAACATTCATTAATTGGATTTTACATTTTTCAAACCTATTTAAATCTTTTGTTGAAGCAGCATTACAAATATTAGCAGAAAACATATTATAAATCAGTATAAAATCTAGTAAATTAACCCACAATTAATAAACACAAAGTATAAAACAAAATACAATATAAAAGCAAGGAAAAAAAAAAATATAACCTAAACACACCACTTATACACAAACAAACCTTGTAAGGCAAATATGTAGAATATCAAATGTGTTTTCCTGTTAGAATATTTTTAAGATCAAATAATACACACAAATACAGGAATATTTAATTTATTGAACAATAAACTCTAAGCTTTTCGTTGGCTTACATTACCAACATCTTCAGGAGTTACAATATTAAGAATGATAACACAAACATATATATATGTATGTGTATGTATTATATATATATATACACACACAGGCCGCGAAGAAAGTAATAGACATTGAGAGAGAAAGAGAGAGTTACTGAGAGGGGGGAGAGAGTGAGAGATGGAAAGGGAAAATGATGGTGTGAGATGAACAAATAGAGAGTGAGAGACAGATACATTTATACACACTGACAAAATGAAAAATTATAACAAATGAGAAGCTTAGTGGTTTCCCATTTTATTAGGGATTAAATTTTAAATTTGGGGCTATGTAACATTTTTTTGTTAATAAAACTTTTCTTTAAAAAAAACGGATTTAATTTCGGAATATTGAGAAATTAAATTATTTCTAGACAAATACATGGAGGTCAAAGTCACACACTAACAAGCCATTCAGTATCAAAATATATAATTTTATTTTCAATAAATTTATTTTAAATTTTCAAAACAAAACATTTATAATATAAAAATACAAAGATTCTCTTCTTTAGCGGACTTATAAAGTTCCAAACAATACAGAGACCCGTTTTATGTTCTTCTAATTTATCTGCAAAGTTTTTAGATTCCTCGTAACTAAAACACCTCTTTCTGGGCAACCGGTTTATTAGTAGACTTACCCAGTTAGGGTTTATTATAAAGACATATTTATGCTATTTTTCATACCATTAGAGAGTGTTTCTTTTTGCATTTTTTTATGTTGTTGTTGACCTAACACATCTTTCACGGGGTTGCAGAAAATTGGTCAGGTCTCAATATTTTTGTTTTTATTCCTCTTACACAATTTTAAAATTTCTCTTGAGTGGTAAAACAAATTACTGTCCAACAGTTGAAGTCATTTGATACAGCGATCTACGAACAGAAATCCTCACTGTCCAAAGTAGATGGCAGCCATATAGATCAGGAAAAACCCAGCCTTCAGGCGGTCTTACGTCATTAACCCTTTTAATCATTTTAGTTAATCCTTTTAACCCTTCCACTTAACCCTTTTAACCCTTTTCCTTAACCCTTTCAAGACTGGTTACGTCGATTCTGAAAAAAATCGTTTTACCTGATCCGTATTCGAACCCCGTATGTTTGTGTTCAGAACCATCAACGCTAACCTCTCGGCTAACTTGTCCAAACAATAGAGACGCTTTTATTTGTGCTATATGACCAAACGACTATTGTCGTTAGTCTTCTTGATAGTTTGGATGTCATTGATCCTTTCTCAAGGGTTGAAAGGGTTAAATAAAAGGGTTGAAAGGGTTAAAAGGGTTGAAAGGGTTAAATGTAAGGGTTGATAGCGTTAAATGAAAGGGTTGAAAGGGTTAAAGGGTTGAAAGGGTTGAAAGGGTTAAACGAAAGGGTTGAAAGGGTTAAATGACAGGGTTGAAAGGTTGTATGAACTTGTTTACGTCCAAGCTTAATTGTTTTTGATTTGGTTAATTCTTTATTATTTATAATTCTTATAAATCAAATGAATATAAATAGAATATTGGAGTTTTTTTTTATTATTTTATTTTTCTAAAACAAGACGTTTGGTTCCTTATATGAAATATATTCTTGTTTAAAAGACAGTAAGTTATACACTGTGTATAAACACTGATATTTCAACATGAAAATATAAATGACATTATTTGCAAGTAAAACACATAATACAGGAGTATGTTACATCTAAGTATAAATTAAATGGCCATTAAGTTTTAATCATTCAATTAGAATATATATTATTATATTTTTTTAATTAAAGAAATTAATCTTTATAAATAGAATATAAGAAAAGTTAATTACAATATACGTGATTCTGAACTTTTGTTGATAAAGTATGTGGCAATTCCTAATCCAGAGGTATCCGAAGGGTTGAAAGTGTTAAATGAAAGGGTTGAAATAGGTTATTGGTCTCAGCTTTTTCCTAACTCAATTAACCTGATGATGTCAAAAATAGTCGTACCTTGTGTGTCCTGTCGTGGAAATAATGCCCGTTATTGGTCCAAATTGACCCGATGTTGTCAAAAATCGTCGTATTCGTACTTTGTGTGCCCTGTCTTGAGAAAATAATGTCTTTAGGCGTAATGTAATCAACATGCTAGTACTGTATGAACTTGTTTACTTCCAAGCTTAATTGTTTTTGATTTGGTTAATTCTTTATTATTTATAATTCTTATAAATCAAATGAATATAAATAGAATATTGGAGTTTGTTTTATTATTTTATTTTTCTAAAACACATAATAGACGTTTGGCTCGTTATATGAAATATATTCTCGTTTAAAATACAGTAAGTTATACACTGTGTATAAACACTGATATTTCAACACGAAAATATAAGTGACATTATTTGCAAGTAAAACACATAGTACAGGAGTATGTTACAATAATATCTAAGTATAAATTAAATGGTCAATAAGTTTTAATCATTTAATTAGAATATATAGCATTATATTTTTTTAATCAAACAAATTGAACTTTATAAATAGAATATAAGAAAAGTCAATTATTTACAATATACGTGATTCTGAACTTTTGTTAATAAAAATAAATAGAGTATGTGGCAATTTGAATTCCTAATCCAGAGGTATCCGACAGGAACAGAAGGTGGTGGAGTGGTGCCTTAGTTAGATAGAAATTAATATTAAAACAATCTTAAATTGTTCTTAGTTTAAATGTTGTTAATTAGGTTTTCAATAGTATCAAACAGTATGTGTGATTTGTATTGGGTTTGTTCGTTTATTATGTTTGTACTTTGTGTTTTTGTGAATCCGATACCTCCCTGGTCTTGTCATTGACTCAACCCGATACGTCGCAGGGGACCTGCTACCGATTTCTTACCCTACTCTTATTCGAACCGTGGATGGCAAAGGTAGATCTTGCTCGTTAGGCCTTTGATATTCTCACGTGCATTATTAAACAGCTGTGAAAGCTACAAAAAATTTATTATTTTTTGGTAATTTTAAAATATAAATTAAAACAAAAATATTTCTGAAAATGTTTTAATGAGTTTTCACAACATTCCGACTTTCATGACATTCCTGTTAAACATTAATCTTATATTAAAGTTAAAATAATATATACTCCAAACATGATGTAAAATCTTAACCTATTTAAAAGTAATTTCTGTGATATCAACATAGTTGATGAAGTGTTTTAAGGAATTGAAAGAAACTAATGTAAAGCATATAAAAAGTTAAAGAGAGTTCAAACTATTAAATGATGGTACAGTCAGATCCAGAAGATTTACTGATGAATCGAATTTGTAGTTATTACAGGGTATAAACGAAAATTTACTAAATTATTACCAACTGAAAAATATATTATATGTTATATGTTACATGTTCTTAGTGTAAAAGCAATATTTTATATTGATTGTTGTTTATAAAAAAAATTAGTATTAAATAATTCTTATGGCTTTTTCGAACAATTTGCATGAAATAATGTTTTTCAATTATGTGATAAAAAAGGTGTTGACAATTTAAGAGTATTTCTTAGCTAGTAGCAATTTATCAAGCAATAATTATAAACTAATAAATAAAATAATACTTTGTATTTTCAAAGTATTTTCATTTACATTAATTGTGTCAGATTAAATTCTAAAGTTAACAGGTTTTCATTGAAAAATATATAGTCTACATAGGTTAAACACAATATTAGCAATTTCTAATGTTGCATATTGACATTATAAAATAAATCTGTAAGAAATGTTTAAATTTATATAAAATATATTTATAAGCTGCATTAATTAGTTGCTATTTGTTGTTTCATGCTACGTCAATGAAAGGGTTGAGGAAGGGTTGGTGATCTATACGGAGGTCACCATTCCTTAACCAAATTGACCTGATGATGTCAAAAAGTCGTATTCGTACCTTGTGTGCCCTGTCTTGAGAAAATAATGTCTTTATGCGTGATGTGTGCTAGGTTATTGGTTTCAACCTGTTTCGTCCTGAATAAATGTTTGTACTAAGTCAATTAGTTTCAATGCTGTTAATTCCGGTAATGGATGAAAGTATAAGAATTAATACTTTTTTAATTTTAATTTTATTTATTTTTTAAACATATAATACAGAATGTTCAATTTAGTAAATCAGTTTATTTCATTTGATCCAAAACCTTTTGAATTTCTCTCTGTTACATCTAAACGTTTTATTTCATAAAAGTTCACTTGTATATGCAGTTCTTAAATCATATCCAACTGATACAGGTGAACATCTTTGTGGACCAAATTCGTATTTTGATAACATAAAGCATTTCAACTTGACATTTGAAGACGATTCCTCCATTTCTATAACATAAGAATACTTCTTCTATTACAAGGATTGAACTTTATAAACAGAAAAGTCTATTATTTACAATCAACGTAATAGTGAACTTTCACAGAATTAAGATTTGTATACATCAGCTTCTTTACAATTTAAGATATTATAACAAATAATTATATAATACACTAAAGGTTTTACTTTCAGCACATTAACTTCAAAGGTTTATTAATTCAATTATGTATTAAATATTTATTTATATTAAATTGATACAAATAACTCAACACATTATGTGAATAAAATTAACGATATTATTTTAAAAATGAAAGAAAGTACATTTTATTTATTTCAATGAAACGAGGAGAAAAATTACAATTTAAAATAGTATAACAAATAAATATAATAAACTTCAGTTTTCACTTCTTTTTGACAAAATTATACCTTTAGGCATGATGTGTGTTAAAAAATTATATCAATGATCTTAACCATTTCCTCAACTCTTTCTTAACGTTTTCCTTAACCCTTTCTTTGCAAAATTAACAGACATGTTAGTACTGTATGTACTTGTTTACTTCCTGACATTAGCGTAATTGCGTTTGTTGACAAAATCATACCTTTAGGCGTGAAGTGTGTTAAAACTGTTAGGTCATTAAACTTAACCACTTCTTCAACCCTTTTTAATCAAATTAACCTGATGACAAATAATATCGTCGTATTCGAACCTTCCGGTTATTGGTCTTAACCCCTTGCTCAATATAATTAACCTGATGATGTCAAAAATCATCGAACCAGTGTTCCTCCAATCGTTTGTCTAATTGCTCTGATCGTCTTTGTCAACAAAATAATTAATAAATGAGCACAAAATTATCTTATTACAATTTTTGTTTCGCGTAAAGGTGAGTTTAACTAAATATACCTTTAGCGAAAGATCAGATCATGGTTGCACAAAATCAGAGTATAGCAAGACAAGCATCGAAATTAACATTGCATAAAATTAATATCTATCAGTAACAATATATCAAATATTGACGAACGTTTTATAACTAAAAGAAAGAATAAAAGATTTCAACCTAAGAAGAGATTAAAACACGCAAATCTAACTGATATGAATAACTACTAATATAAAATAAAGATCAGAATATTAATAACATGTATTATGACATATGGAGACCACAACTAGATAATAAACAAAAGAAGAAAAAAATAAATAAAGACCTATATGCATAGAATAAATTAAAGTGACGTGGTGGTACATGCCAGAGAAACGGATGGATACAACGAAATCGGAATGTAGGCTATTTAGTAAGTGGAATAGGAAGATATGTAAACATACGAACGAAGGAGGTTATACAACTGAATGAACCATTAAAGAAGGCCGCTAATCTTACCTCTTCCGCACGGGTAAAGCTATTCGCTGTGTTGGATTTCCACGAACCCATTTGGCAGCATTGTATGCCTAAGGGAAGACAATTATTCATCACTCCATCACTACGAGGTTAGCCTTGGAAAATCCTCATGAACTTATACAATTGTTACTAAACAATGTAGGAGTAGTCTTGTGTAAAGCTAATAAGCTGGCAAATAAACCAGAAAACACTGTCAATAGAAATAACAGTGATGTTCCCATCTAATAAAAGATTTAATTTAATGAATTACCTAACACACTTATATGCTACTAGCAGAGTACCAGTCGTTTGTACGACGTCTGACGTATATTTGTATTTGTATTTGTATTTAGGGTGAATTTACTGAAATTCAAACCCAATAAATATATCAAACTATAGTTTATAAACTTGACAATTATTGTCTTGAAAAACCAAGAGAAGGAAAAGCTTCTGCTCGTAACATGACAATTGTAAAGTGTAACTAACCTTGAAAGGTGAATAACAATCAACATTTACTATCACCTGATTAGTTGTGTTTAGAATTGACTATTGCAGGTGATTTACTACAGATACATTTACTATCATCTGATTAACCAGATATATAATGGAGTATAGATAATTGAGTGTTACTGGAAATTTTAAGCCTAGTTGGGCGGTGCCCTGGTTGAATTTCTAAATAAAAAGAGGCCTATGTATTCAACAGGGAGCCTAAGAATGTTCGTGTAAAAATTGCAGCTTAATGAATCCACTCGTCTTTATGTAATTGAGACACAATATTACATATACAAATTTAGAGGTGCACAAACACTTTGCTACTTCAAAAAGATGATTTTAATGAATAGTATCTTAATAGAAAAAACTGCACTTTTATAATGTAATTCTATAAACTTCTCTAATTACAAACAATATTATTTTCTGTGTAATTTAAGTGAATAGAAAACAATTGTATTTTTTGACTGACTTGTATTTTTATTGAAATAATTAGTCTTTTAAAAATGGAAAGAAGCTAAATTACAAATAATATTGTGAATTTGATTCACGTAGTGGGTAAAATAAATATTATGTATTGTAATAATACATAAATCGTTTGTAATAGACTTTTCTAGTATTATATTTTTAAAGTTCAAGCATTGTACTAATGCATTGTAATAGAAGGAATATTCATTTTAAAGGAAATGGAGGAATCGTTTTCAAATGCCAAATTCTACAAAACACAGTGTAAGTATATTTTTAACAGGTACATACATGCATACTTACATACATACATATATACATAAGTACATAAAAATATTTTTCGATGTTTCGATTGCAGATTTAAAAGTATTCTTATCTGTGTAAGCTTTCTTGACAATAGTTAACATTAGAAATAACCTATGCTTTCTAGGTAGTATAATATAGAAAATATTTCAACTGAAAATGTCTAATAATGAAGGACAACTGTTGTATTCCTGAATAATAGGAAAATTAAGCCTATTATTAATTTCTAAGACAACTGTTGGTGATATTATTACTACCAGCGAAAGTGTTAACTACTAAATTCAATTTTGTTTTATATGTTAAGGGAAGAGTAAACATCAATCCCGTCTTTTTGTTAGCCGAGAGGCTAGGAAACTCAAGGTAAAACGATTTTTGACGTCAACACTTATATTAAATGGATTTGATTTTCTGTCTGAGTTCCGAACGATAACTGTTCATATTAGCATTTTTCATTATTATAATTTTCATTATTGTAATTTTCATTATTTCATTGCGTTAATACCGTTTCAAAGTTAATTAACAAAAGAGTACCTATGTTCTTCATCTAAGCATTGTTTCTTCACTTCTAAGCATTGTTATCTTTATTTTTATTGATATCTAAATTTTTACTGTGTGTAAAATGACAAGTTTAATAGAATTTAAATGATAAGAGTAAAATTCTTGAGAATTCATCTATGTGTGACTAACATTCACCAGATATCTTGAATTTTGAAACAGACAAGTCAATTGTTCCATTAACAAGTGAAAATGCTTTAAAAGAAGCTCTCACAGATATCATTCAAAATTTCTTGCACTAATCTTTAAAAACAGAGAAACATAAGTATTTAGAATAGATAGGAGTTATAAATATTTGATTTTGCTACAAAAGAAACAATTTTGTACATTTGTCTACAAAAACTTGTTGACATAAATGCAACAATGGTTGCCGTATTTAAAGACAATGCTATTTTTGCTCTGTAGATCTCATTAGGAACGATCGATTAAACGGGCATTTCTACTATCCTGAGCAACTATCTTCAATTACCTTTATACACGAATACTTCACATAGTGGGTAATAGAATTGTTTGTATCATTTCTTTAATTTATAATAAATATTATGTATTGTAATAATACATAAATCGTTTTTAATAAACTTTTCTAGTATTGTATTTTTAAAAAAATCAATCATTGTACTAATGCATTGAAATAGAAGGAATATTCTTTTTTTTAATGAAATGGAGGAATCTTTTTCAAATGCCAAATTGGACAAAACACAGTATAAGTATATTTTTTAACAGGTACATACATGCATACATACATACATACATATTTAATCACTACACTAATGCATTGTAATAGAAGATATATTCTGTTTTAATGAAATGGACGAATCGTTTTCAAATACCAAATTGGACAAAACACAGTGTAAGTATATTTTTAACAGGTACATACATGAATAAATACATACATACATATATACATAAGTACATAAAAATATTTTTCGATGTTTCAATTGCAGATTTAAAAGTATTCTTATCTGTTTAAGCTTTCTTGACAATAGTTAACATTAGAAATAACCTAGGCTTTCTAGGCAGTATAATATAGAAAATATTTCAACTGAAAATGTCTAATAATGAAGTACAACTGCTGTATTCCTGAATAATAGGAAAATTAAGCCTATTATTATTTTCTAAGACAACTGTTGAGGATATTATTATAAAGTATTGAGAAAAGGGTTGAGGAAGGGGTTAAGACATGATCAATGACCCTGGATAATGTCCACCTGAGACAATTCCGAGCTCTGTACAAACTATCACGTGACATGATTTTGTCCAGAAAGAAGACTCACAATACGCCCATGATTTTGTTAAGAACGGGTTTAGGGGAAAAGGGTTGAGGAAAGGTATTTAATATAACTTTTAAAAGAAGTATTTAAATCATTTTAAATATTTAGTATTGTAAATATATGTACAAATTATTATTATTTTTTTAAATTCACCTACTAATCATTAAGCGTTATCAAAGACATACTATCATTATTGCTATCAAGTTAACAAATAGTCATTGCCACAGGTAGCTTCAGTAATCCAATATTTTTGTGTATTATTACAATACATAATATTTATTTTTAATTAAAGAAATTAATACAAACAATTCTGTTACACACTACGTAAAACTAGTTTATAACAATATTATTTTTAATTAAAGTTCATTACATTTTTTAAATACTATTGTTTTCAATGAAAGAAATAAAATATTATTAAATTGTTTTGCTCTTCAAACTTTGTATAAGTAATATCAAAACGAAAATTACATAATTACATTTAAAAAGTACAGTTTTTTTTCAAAAGATTATGCAAATCATTTAATTAATAAATATTTTCATGTTAAAGTACCAAAGTATTTATAAACTGTATGATTTGCATATGCAATATCAAAATACTATATTTGTAAAAATACTAATAATTGAATTCTACTATAGTTGATGAATAAAAATACTCACTGTATTAGTGTTCGGAAAAAGATCATCTACGTTCTTCGAAGAAATTCAACCATTTCTCTTCACTCTTAGTTCCAATTCAACTGTTCGTTCTTTTATAGATTTAACAACAAGTTTTTTTCCTATAATAGCTTCTATTTCTTGGTCACTTGAAAATAAAGTAGTATCACGTTTTGATAGATAGGCATGAACGGTTTCCCCCTTATTCATAATTTTTTCTAATAATGCATCACCGTATTTCGTTCCTACTATTCTTGCTTCTTTAATTACGTATGGTTTCCCTACCGTAAATGTTTGAATAGAAACTGTGTCTACACTTGTTGACGAATTAAATTTTTCAATAACATTTGATATGCTTATGCTATCTTCTTCAGCTCGACACAAACTGAATAAATATTTCTCTTGGTGTTAAATTTAAACATTCTAGTTGTAATTAATTTGTTTTCATTTCAAATTTCCCAAGGATATAAATTTATTTTTCTCTTTCAAACTTTCTAATGTGTTTTCAATGTAATATGAATTGCTTTTTTAAAATTGTCTACTTTTTTATTAGCAATTTCTCAAAATTTCCAAAGTTGTTTTTCAAGGTTAAGATGAGTCACTTGAGTCGTTGGAAAAAAGCCTTCAGGCGGGCATTAGCTTATGTCATTAACCCTTTTATTTAATCCTGTCGTTTAACTCTTTCATTTAACCCTTTCAACCCTTTCATTTAACCCTTTTCCTTAACCCTTTCATCCCTTTTCCGCTTAACCCCTTCAACACTTATCTGGACGGCTCAGGTAAAACGATTTTTTTCAGAAACGACGGCACCAGATTAAAGTTGAAGGGGTTAAGCGGAAAAGGGATGAAAGGGTTAAGGAAAAAAAGGTTAAATGAAAGGGTTGAAAGGGTTAAATGAAAGAGTTAAACGAAATGATTAAATAAAAGGGTTAATGACGTAAGCTAATGCCCGCCTGAAGGCTTTTTTTCCAACGACTCAAGTGACTCATCTTAACCTTTAAAAACAACTTTGGAAATTTTGAGAAATTGCTAATAAACAAGTAGACAATTTTAAAAAAGCAATTCATATTACATTAAAAACACATTAGGAAAGATTGAAAGAGAAAAATAAATTTATATCCTTGGGAAATTTGAAATTAAAACAAATTAATTACAACTAGAATGTTTAAATTTAACACCAAGAGAAATATTTATTCAGTTTGTGTCGAGCTGAAGAAGGTAGCATAAGCATATAAAATCTTATTGAAAAATTTAATTCGTCAACAAGTGTAGACACAGTTTCTATTCAAACATTTACGGTAGGGAAACCATACGTAATTAAAGAAGCAAGAATAGTAGGAACGAAATACGGTCATGCATTATTAGAAAAATATATGAATAAGGGGGAAACCGTTCATGCCTATCTATCAAAACGTGATACTACTTTATTTTCAAGTGACCAAGATATAGAAGCTATTATAGGAAAAAAAACTTGTTGTTAAATCTATAAAAGAACTAACAGTTTAATTGGAACTAAGAGTGAAGAGAAATGGTTGAATTTCTTCGAAGAACGTAGATGATCTTTTTCTGAGCACTAATACAGTGAGTATTTTTATTCATCAACTATAGTAGAATTCAATTATTAGTATTTTTACAAATATAGTATTTTGATATTGCATATGCAAATCATATAGTTTATAAATACTTTGGTACTTTAACATGAAAATATTTATTAATTAAATGATTTGCATAATCTTTTGAAAAAAAACTGTACTTTTTAAATGTAATTATGTAATTTTCGTTTTGATATTACTTATACAAAGTTTGAAGAGCAAAACAATTTAATAATATTTTATTTCTTTCATTGAAAACAATAGTATTTAAAAAATGTAATGAACTTTAATTAAAAATAATATTGTTATAAACTAGTTTTACGTAGTGTGTAACAGAATTGTTTGTAATAATATCTTTAATTAAAAATAAATATTATGTATTGTAATAATACACAAAAATATTGGATTACTGAAGCTACCTGTGGCAATGACTATTTGTTAACTTGATAGCAATAATGATAGTATGTCTTTGATAACGCTTAATGATTAGTAGGTGAATTTAAAAAAATAATAATAATTTGTACATATATTTACAATACTAAATATTTAAAATGATTTAAATACTTCTTTTAAAAGTTATATTAAATACCTTTCCTCAACCCTTTTCCCCTAAACCCGTTCTTAACAAAATCATGGGCGTATTGTGAGTCTTCTTTCTGGACAAAATCATGTCACGTGATAGTTTGTACAGAGCTCGGAATTGTCTCAGGTGGACATTATCCAGGGTCATTGATCATGTCTTAACCCCTTCCTCAACCCTTTTCTCAATACTTTATAATAATATCCTCAACAGTTGTCTTAGAAAATAATAATAGGCTTAATTTTCCTATTATTCAGGAATACAGCAGTTGTACTTCATTATTAGACATTTTCAGTTGAAATATTTTCTATATTATACTGCCTAGAAAGCCTAGGTTATTTCTAATGTTAACTATTGTCAAGAAAGCTTAAACAGATAAGAATACTTTTAAATCTGCAATTGAAACATCGAAAAATATTTTTATGTACTTATGTATATATGTATGTATATATGTATGTATGTATTTATTCATGTATGTACCTGTTAAAAATATACTTACACTGTGTTTTGTCCAATTTGGTATTTGAAAACGATTCGTCCATTTCATTAAAACAGAATATATCTTCTATTACAATGCATTAGTGTAGTGATTAAATATGTATGTATGTATGTATGCATGTATGTACCTGTTAAAAAATATACTTATACTGTGTTTTGTCCAATTTGGCATTTGAAAAAGATTCCTCCATTTCATTAAAAAAAAAGAATATTCCTTCTATTTCAATGCATTAGTACAATGATTGATTTTTTTAAAAATACAATACTAGAAAAGTTTATTAAAAACGATTTATGTATTATTACAATACATAATATTTATTATAAATTAAAGAAATGATACAAACAATTCTATTACCCACTATGTGAAGTATTCGTGTATAAAGGTAATTGAAGATAGTTGCTCAGGATAGTAGAAATGCCCGTTTAATCGATCGTTCCTAATGAGATCTACAGAGCAAAAATAGCATTGTCTTTAAATACGGCAACCATTGTTGCATTTATGTCAACAAGTTTTTGTAGACAAATGTACAAAATTGTTTCTTTTGTAGCAAAATCAAATATTTATAACTCCTATCTATTCTAAATACTTATGTTTCTCTGTTTTTAAAGATTAGTGCAAGAAATTTTGAATGATATCTGTGAGAGCTTCTTTTAAAGCATTTTCACTTGTTAATGGAACAATTGACTTGTCTGTTTCAAAATTCAAGATATCTGGTGAATGTTAGTCACACATAGATGAATTCTCAAGAATTTTACTCTTATCATTTAAATTCTATTAAACTTGTCATTTTACACACAGTAAAAATTTAGATATCAATAAAAATAAAGATAACAATGCTTAGAAGTGAAGAAACAATGCTTAGATGAAGAACATAGGTACTCTTTTGTTAATTAACTTTGAAACGGTATTAACGCAATGAAATAATGAAAATTACAATAATGAAAATTATAATAATGAAAAATGCTAATATGAACAGTTATCGTTCGGAACTCAGACAGAAAATCAAATCCATTTAATATAAGTGTTGACGTCAAAAATCGTTTTACCTTGAGTTTCCTAGCCTCTCGGCTAACAAAAAGACGGGATTGATGTTTACTCTTCCCTTAACATATAAAACAAAATTGAATTTAGTAGTTAACACTTTCGCTGGTAGTAATAATATCACCAACAGTTGTCTTAGAAATTAATAATAGGCTTAATTTTCCTATTATTCAGGAATACAACAGTTGTCCTTCATTATTAGACATTTTCAGTTGAAATATTTTCTATATTATACTACCTAGAAAGCATAGGTTATTTCTAATGTTAACTATTGTCAAGAAAGCTTACACAGATAAGAATACTTTTAAATCTGCAATCGAAACATCGAAAAATATTTTTATGTACTTATGTATATATGTATGTATGTAAGTATGCATGTATGTACCTGTTAAAAATATACTTACACTGTGTTTTGTAGAATTTGGCATTTGAAAACGATTCCTCCATTTCCTTTAAAATGAATATTCCTTCTATTACAATGCATTAGTACAATGCTTGAACTTTAAAAATACAATACTAGAAAAGTCTATTACAAACGATTTATGTATTATTACAATACATAATATTTATTTTACCCACTACGTGAATCAAATTCACAATATTATTTGTAATTTAGCTTCTTTCCATTTTTAAAAGACTAATTATTTCAATAAAAATACAAGTCAGTCAAAAAATACAATTGTTTTCTATTCACTTAAATTACACAGAAAATAATATTGTTTGTAATTAGAGAAGTTTATAGAATTACATTATAAAAGTGCAGTTTTTTCTATTAAGATACTATTCATTAAAATCATCTTTTTGAAGTAGCAAAGTGTTTGTGCACCTCTAAATTTGTATATGTAATATTGTGTCTCAATTACATAAAGACGAGTGGATTCATTAAGCTGCAATTTTTACACGAACATTCTTAGGCTCCCTGTTGAATACATAGGCCTCTTTTTATTTAGAAATTCAACCAGGGCACCGCCCAACTAGGCTTAAAATTTCCAGTAACACTCAATTATCTATACTCCATTATATATCTGGTTAATCAGATGATAGTAAATGTATCTGTAGTAAATCACCTGCAATAGTCAATTCTAAACACAACTAATCAGGTGATAGTAAATGTTGATTGTTATTCACCTTTCAAGGTTAGTTACACTTTACAATTGTCATGTTACGAGCAGAAGCTTTTCCTTCTCTTGGTTTTTCAAGACAATAATTGTCAAGTTTATAAACTATAGTTTGATATATTTATTGGGTTTGAATTTCAGTAAATTCACCCTAAATACAAATACAAATACAAATATACGTCAGACGTCGTACAAACGACTGGTACTCTGCTAGTAGCATATAAGTGTGTTAGGTAATTCATTAAATTAAATCTTTTATTAGATGGGAACATCACTGTTATTTCTATTGACAGTGTTTTCTGGTTTATTTGCCAGCTTATTAGCTTTTACACAAGACTACTCCTACATTGTTTAGTAACAATTGTATAAGTTCATGAGGATTTTCCAAGGCTAACCTCGTAGTGATGGAGTGATGAATAATTGTCTTCCCTTAGGCATACAATGCTGCCAAATGGGTTCGTGGAAATCCAACACAGCGAATAGCTTTACCCGTGCGGAAGAGGTAAGATTAGCGGCCTTCTTTAATGGTTCATTCAGTTGTATAACCTCCTTCGTTCGTATGTTTACATATCTTCCTATTCCACTTACTAAATAGCCTACATTCCGATTTCGTTGTATCCATCCGTTTCTCTGGCATGTACCACCACGTCACTTTAATTTGTTCTATGCATATAGGTCTTTATTTATTTTTTTCTTCGTTTGTTTATTATCTAGTTGTGGTCTCCATATGTCATAATACATGTTATTAATATTCTGATCTTTATTTTATATTAGTAGTTATTCATATCAGTTAGATTTGCGTGTTTTAATCTCTTCTTAGGTTGAAATCTTTTATTCTTTCTTTTAGTTATAAAACGTTCGTCAATATTTGATATATTGTTACTGATAGATATTAATTTTATGCAATGTTAATTTCGATGCTTGTCTTGCTATACTCTGATTTTGTGCAACCATGATCTGATCTTTCGCTAAAGGTATATTTAGTTAAACTCACCTTTACGCGAAACAAAAATTGTAATAAGATAATTTTGTGCTCATTTATTAATTATTTTGTTGACAAAGACGATCAGAGCAATTAGACAAACGATTGGAGGAACACTGGTTCGATGATTTTTGACATCATCAGGTTAATTATATTGAGCAAGGGGTTAAGACCAATAACCGGAAGGTTCGAATACGACGATATTATTTGTCATCAGGTTAATTTGATTAAAAAGGGTTGAAGAAGTGGTTAAGTTTAATGACCTAACAGTTTTAACACACTTCACGCCTAAAGGTATGATTTTGTCAACAAACGCAATTACGCTAATGTCAGGAAGTAAACAAGTACATACAGTACTAACATGTCTGTTAATTTTGCAAAGAAAGGGTTAAGGAAAACGTTAAGAAAGAGTTGAGGAAATGGTTAAGATCATTGATATAATTTTTTAACACACATCATGCCTAAAGGTATAATTTTGTCAAAAAGAAGTGAAAACTGAAGTTTATTATATTTATTTGTTATACTATTTTAAATTGTAATTTTTCTCCTCGTTTCATTGAAATAAATAAAATGTACTTTCTTTCATTTTTAAAATAATATCGTTAATTTTATTCACATAATGTGTTGAGTTATTTGTATCAATTTAATATAAATAAATATTTAATACATAATTGAATTAATAAACCTTTGAAGTTAATGTGCTGAAAGTAAAACCTTTAGTGTATTATATAATTATTTGTTATAATATCTTAAATTGTAAAGAAGCTGATGTATACAAATCTTAATTCTGTGAAAGTTCACTATTACGTTGATTGTAAATAATAGACTTTTCTGTTTATAAAGTTCAATCCTTGTAATAGAAGAAGTATTCTTATGTTATAGAAATGGAGGAATCGTCTTCAAATGTCAAGTTGAAATGCTTTATGTTATCAAAATACGAATTTGGTCCACAAAGATGTTCACCTGTATCAGTTGGATATGATTTAAGAACTGCATATACAAGTGAACTTTTATGAAATAAAACGTTTAGATGTAACAGAGAGAAATTCAAAAGGTTTTGGATCAAATGAAATAAACTGATTTACTAAATTGAACTTTCTGTATTATATGTTTAAAAAATAAATAAAATTAAAATTAAAAAAGTATTAATTCTTATACTTCCATCCATTACCGAAATTAACAGCATTGAAACTAATTGACTTAGTACAAACATTTATTCAGGACGAAACAGGTTGAAACCAATAACCTAGCACACATCACGCATAAAGACATTATTTTCTCAAGACAGGGCACACAAGGTACGAATACGACTTTTTGACATCATCAGGTCAATTTGGTTAAGGAATGGTGACCTCCGTATAGATCACCAACCCTTCCTCAACCCTTTCATTGACGTAGCATGAAACAACAAATAGCAACTAATTAATGCAGCTTATAAATATATTTTATATAAATTTAAACATTTCTTACAGATTTATTTTATAATGTAAAATTTTTGTAGCTTTCACAGCTGTTTAATAATGCACGTGAGAATATCAAAGGCCTAACGAGCAAGATCTACCTTTGCCATCCACGGTTCGAATAAGAGTAGGGTAAGAAATCGGTAGCAAGTCCGCTGCGACGTATCGGGTTGAGTCAATGACAAGACCAGGGAGGTATCGGATTCACAAAAACACAAAGTACAAACATAATAAACGAACAAACCCAATACAAATCACACATACTGTTTGATACTATTGAAAACCTAATTAACAACATTTAAACTAAGATCAATTT
This sequence comes from Prosapia bicincta, assembly GCA_036971475.1. Classification (NCBI taxonomy): domain Eukaryota; kingdom Metazoa; phylum Arthropoda; class Insecta; order Hemiptera; family Cercopidae; genus Prosapia; species Prosapia bicincta. The sequence goes on from JBAIZL010000001.1 coordinate 388,910,969, forward strand.
AAGATTGTTTTAATATTAATTTCTATCTAACTAAGGCACCACTCCACCACCTTCTGTTCCTGTCGGATACCTCTGGATTAGGAAATCAAATTGCCACATACTCTATTTATTTTTATTAACAAAAGTTCAGAATCACGTATATTGTAAATAATTGACTTTTCTTATATTCTATTTATAAAGTTCAATTTCTTTAGTTAAAAAAAATATAATGCTATATATTCTAATTAAATGATTAAAACTTATTGACCATTTAATTTATACTTAGATATTATTGTTACATACTCCTGTACTATGTGTTTTACTTGCAAATAATGTCATTTATATTTTCGTGTTGAAATATCAGTGTTTATACACAGTGTATAACTTACTGTATTTTAAACGAGAATATATTTCATATAACGAGCCAAACGTCTATTATGTGTTTTAGAAAAATAAAATAATAAAACAAACTCCAATATTCTATTTATATTCATTTGATTTATAAGAATTATAAATAATAAAGAATTAACCAAATCAAAAACAATTAAGCTAGGAAGTAAACAAGTTCATACAGTATTAGCATGTTGATTACATTACGCCTAAAGACATTATTTTCTCAAGACAGGGCACACAAAGTACGAATACGACGATTTTTGACAACATCAGGTCAATTTGGACCAATAACGGCCATTATTTCCTCGACAGGACACACAAGGTACGACTATTTTTGGCATCATCAGGTTAATTGAGTTAAGAAAAATCTGAGACCAATAACCTATTTCAACCCTTTCATTTAACCCTTTCAACCCTTTCATTTAACCCTTTCAAACCCTTTCCTTCAACCCTTTCATTTAACCCTTTAAACCCTTCGGATACCTCTGGATTAGGAATTGCCACATACTTTATCAACAAAAGTTCAGAATCATGTATATTGTAATTAACGTTTCTTATATTCTATTTATAAAGTTTAATTTCTTTAATTAAAAAAATATAATACTATATATTCTAATTAAATGATTAAAACTTAATGGCCATTTAATTTAAACTTAGATGTAACATACTCCTGTATTATGTGTTTTACTTGCAAATAATGTCATTTATATTTTCATGTTGAAATATCAGTGTTTATACACAGTGTATAACTTACTGTCTTTTAAACAAGAATATATTTCATATAAGGAACCAAACGTCTTGTTTTAGAAAAATAAAATAAAAAAAACTCCAATATTCTATTTATATTCATTTGATTTATAAGAATTATAAATAATAAAGAATTAACCAAATCAAAAACAATTAAGCTTGGAAGTAAACAAGTTCATACAGTACTAGCATGTTGATTACATTACGCCTAAAGACATTATTTCCTCAAGACGGGGCGCAGAAGGTACGAAAACGACGATTTTTAACATTAGGTCAATTTGGACTTCAAACCCTTTCATTCCTTCCGTTTAACCCCTTTCAACCCTTTCATTTAACCCTTTCAACCCTTACGTTTAACCCTTTCAACCCTTTTAACCCTTTCAACCCTTTCATTTAACCCGTTCAACCCTTTCATTTACCCTTTCAACCCTTTCAAAACTTTTAACCCTTTCAACCCTTTTATTTAACCCTTTCGACCCTTTCAACCCTTGAGAAAGGATCAATGACATCCAAACTATCATGCAAGAAGACTAACGACAATAGTCGTTTGATCATATAGCACAAATAAAAGCGTCTCTATTGTTTGGACAAGTTAGCCGAGAGGTTAGCGTTGATGGTTCTGAACACAAACATACGGGGTTCGAATACGGATCAGGTAAAACGATTTTTTTCAGAATCGACGTCACCAGTCTTGAAAGGGTTAAGGAAAAGGGTTAAAAGGGTTAAGTGGAAGGGTTAAAAGGATTATCTAAAAGGATTAAAAGGGTTAATGACGTAAGACCGCCTGAAGGCGAAAGGGTTGAAAGGATTGAAAGGGTTAATGGCGTAAGACCGCCTGAAGGCTGGGTTTTTCCTGATCTATATGGCTGCCATCTACTTTGGACAGTGAGGATTTCTGTTCGTAGATCGCTGTATCAAATGACTTCAACTGTTGGACAGTAATTTGTTTTACCACTCAAGAGAACTTTAAAATTGTGTAAGAGGAATAAAAACAAAAGTATTGAGACCTGACCAATTTTCTGCAACCCCGTGAAAGATGTGTTAAGTCAACAACAACAAAAAAAATGCAAAAAGAAACACTCTCTAATGGTATGAAAAATAACATAAATATGTCTTTATAATAAACCCTAACTGGGTAAGTCTACTAATAAACCGGTTGCCCAGAAAGAGGTGTTTATTTACGAGGAATCTAAAGACTTTGCAGATAAATTAGATGAACATAAAACGGGTCTCTGTATTGTTTGGAACTTTATAAGTCCGCTAAAGAAGAGAATCTTTGTATTTTTATATTATAAATGTTTTGTTTTGAAAATTTAAAATAAATTTATTGAAAATAAAATTATATATTTTGATACTGAATGGCTTGTTAGTGTGTGACTTTGACCTCCATGTATTTGTCTAGAAATAATTTAATTTCTCAATATTCCGAAATTAAATCCGTTTTTTTAAAAGAAAAGTTTTATTAACAAAAAAATGTTACATAGCCCCAAAATTAAAATTTAATCCGTAATAAAATGGGAAACCACTAAGCTTCTCATTTGTTATAATTGTTTCATTTTGTCAGTGTGTATAAATTTATCTGTCTCTCACTCTCTATTTGTTCATCTCACACCATCATTTTCCCTTTCCATCTCTCACTCTCTCCCCCCTCTCAGTAACTCTCTCTTTCTCTCTCAATGTCTATTACTTTCTTCGCGGCCTGTGTATATATATATATATATATATATATATATATATATATATATATATATATATATATATATATATACATATATATATATATATATATTATATATACCTATAATATAAGAGAAATTTAAAGTACAATATTATTCAAATTTAAAAATGAGTTGTTCCATTGCGAGGAAATAAAAAAGAAGTAAATTACATTGGGAAGATTTTATTACGTATTTACTTCACAGATCCAACACTACATCACATCTGTTTAGCTTTTTATACTAATAAATGTCTGGCATAGTTAAAGTATACAGTTTTCTTTAAACTCTATTCACAATTAATTTTTGAAAAAACAATAAATGTTTGATAAATGGACGACGGGCGTAGAAGTGTGTGTTCCAACATAGTTTTACCTCTGCACATATTGCAATTTTCGTTTGGCTGAACTTTAATACTTGCTTCTGCCATCTGGCAAACTTTACATGTAAAATCCATTATCGGCTCTGTACAGATGGAAAACCGGAACGTTTCGCTCCGTCCACCAAAACGACATCCAAATATTTACTCCAAAAATAGTAAATACAATAATTTACTTTTAATATACGCACTACTGATCTAATATTCTAATTATATTTCGGTCCATCAGCTTCTAAGTCTACCAGAGAATCTATGGTAGGACTATGATGCATAGGCTCTAGTTAGAGGCACTGATAGTGAATCGTTAAATAAATAAACTTGCTTCAAAAATCGAAAAAGGTCCTTAAAAGAAATGAGGATTAAACTACTCTAAAACAGACGAGAAAGACAGGATGTAAAAATAAACAACGTAAAGTATGCTAAACTGTATAATAGCTATTTTAAATTTCTTAAGTACACTTAATTTTAAACATCTATTATTGTTTTCCTTATATCTTTTAACTTGATTCCTTTTTTAATGTGGGAAGTTCCTGCTCTGTATATATAGTCACCTGGAGAGAAACAGAAATGTAAAATGTTTACGGATTCAAGCGCTCCTGTGTAAACATATGGAATAGACATTTTTCCTTACGTTAATACACCGACAGGAGTCCATTTTTAAACACAATATTGACAAGTAACAAGATGTATCAGGAAGCCAAGACGGATATGTTTACACTTGAAATGGAACGTAAATACACCCAGGCACAATAAGAAGCAGATAGTGAGATATAGAGGTGACCTAAAGATTCACGTGGACGATATTCTCTATAAGCAAACCGATTGATTGTTGATACTGTAGGCTGCTGGTCTAACATTCATCCCATTAGGCTTTACGCACATTCTTGTTACAAATATTACTGTGATATTTCTGTCTCTATATTGAAATAATAAATATAATTAAATTATTTTAAACGTAGCGTTTTTAAGACAGAGAACCTTTGCATGTAATTCGTTTGTCTTTAAAACGAAACTTTCGAACAATAATTATATTCAACTTTGATCTAAAGGCCATTGGTAAGTGAAGTGATACAGATAAATATGAACAAGAAATAAAATGTAAACAAATCTTTTAATTAAATATCCACTAAAAAATCCATAATAAACTATAAAATATGTTAATTAGATCTCATTCTTTTATTTTGTATAAATTTATAATCGCAGCTAGAAGTTAAAAAAACTCGCATTGTGATACACGTTCATTACTGTTTATTGAGAGTTTTACATTTTAAAAATGTAGTAATTTATAAAAGGAAGATGAAGAATAAATTAAGGGTTTAGATTTTATGCAGTAGAAAAATATTGTAAATTATGTATAAACAAGTAATATAACCCAAAATGGTTAAATTCCAATTCCACTTAAGTCAACAAAGAAAGAGTGTATTTTAGTCACTTTTTATTAAATAATTACAAATAATATAAATAAAGTAATATAACTCATGATTTGAAACAGCTGTTCTACTACAAAACCCATACCATAGAATCACCTGTTATAGAAAGCAGAGCTATTACATATTTGAAGTCAAATGGTACTAAATAAATATGTTACATATTCTTTCTTTGTGACTTTATATTTTTACAATTTCTCTTCTAAAGTGAAAAGGTTCTACGGTGCCAAAAACACACACTTAAAAAATTCAAAGATCTGAAACACAGCTAGCATGTGAATGGGCGGTAAACTTAAGTTATGGTATGTGATTTTGTAATGACAAGATTAGTTAGCTCATATTTATGAGGTGACGTCGTGATTCGAAAATATTTACAACTAATTTCCTACTTTTAAACAAAGTGAAGTTATATTAAGAGAAATCTTGCCATCAGACTGGAAACATCCTTAATTCATACTGTGCCATCTGCTCTCTAATTGGCTAAGCAACGAATTGCTTACAACACACAATGGAAAGGAAATAAACAAAGGGGTAACTCAAGTAACTGCTGTTGTGCTGATTGTATAAGAAATAGAAGCTATAGCATCATAATGATCAACACTTACTTTTCTGTTTAACTATTTAAATAAATAATAAAAATATATTTTTAAGTATCTTTGTCATAAGTGACGATTAATTTATAGATCGAATATAGGATATTTGATACAGATTTTGTAGACAAGTCTCTTCGCTCCGCCAGGTCTTCTTCAGGGAAGCGATCTTACCCACGCGATAACATTCCCTACTGCAATTTTAGGAAATGTGCTACATCCTCTCCTGGCCTTACAGAATCTCTTCGACTTTCAGTTTACCATTCTCTTACATCAGATATAACGACTAAACAATTTGTCCTTTAAGTGAGGGAGAAGCTTAGCACGTATTGGCAGGGTTACGCATGGGCTATAGACCTGGTATTTTCTTAATTAGTCGTTATTTTCTACCCTATTCTAGCACAATTTAACTAAGTTCCCGTACATCAATTAATACGTTTTTTTAAAATTTATAGTTTCTACCTGCAAATATGTATCTACCAAGAGTAAAATCTTTGCACTTAGTTGCATTATTTAAAAATTTATCATAGACGTTTACGTAAGCATCTCGTAATATACTTATTTCAGAAAGCTATACATTTCAAAAATATGTTTAATAACTTGTTTTTCATTAAATATATTTTATTAAATTATAACTAACATTTCCAAATTATGAAAAATCAACAAACAAGTGTTATCAAAGTTATACCGCCAAATTAACCAAAGTAAAGTACTTGAGAAGGCATCACAAGCTGGTAAATCACACCCACCTCATGTTCACCGAAACAGACATCCCTTTCGTAGTAGAGATCGTTGGGTAATATAATTAGTGACGCTAAACGAATGCTTCTCTAATGCATTTCGTTAAAGTTAACAAGCTCTTTAAATCTTCATTCACCTGCTGTGGTGTTATTTTTACGTTTGTAGCGTTGTTTATAATCCCTATAACATTTTATGCAAACGTATAAATATACAATATTTATTGTAAGTTCAAACCACATTTGTATGATTTTATGAAGAAATAATAATAGAAGTTGTGAGAGGTTATCCATTATGTAAATCGTTAGGATGTTAATAATAACGTAACATAACCTTATAAATTCCACTTAAGTTCATTTTTCTTCAGACGGTAATTGTGTATTCAGTTGTAACACAGAAAAGGCACACATTTTATAAAATACGGAGTTAAACATAACATTGTTTGATGTTTTTACATTTTAAGGGTAAACCAAGCACATTGGTTTAATTGTAGTTTGTAAATTATACTTTAAAATTTCATCAGGTGGTAAATAAAGTAATAATAAATAAATCTCAGCTCAATGTTAAAAAGTTAATGTAATATTTTCGGTAATTATAACAGAAAATTATTTAAATATCTTCTATACGTTTCAACGTAGGCTAATTTACAATATGGCATTTACTGTTTTCGAGTAATAACCCTCAATTATTAAGAAAACCTGTATGAAATCATACGTCATCACATATTATAATTAAATGGGTGAAAAGGTTCGATGTAAAGAATATAGCATTTTAAAATTATTTAAACATAATCCCAAAATAACCTCTACGTGTATAAGAAACCGTTATATTTCACTTTAGAAAGTCGTCGATACATTCATCGATTTCGGGATGTACACTCTTTACTGATTACCCTAACACTATACATTACGCATTTAAGATATTAATTACATCATCGATTTTGCTATTACGTCAGCAAGAATATTCGGCGTTATATTTTGCATCATTACATTGGGCTTAAAATGTATTTAGCCTTCATAATTCTCGTTTAATAAGTTATTGGAAGTGTTAAAATTTTGAAGGAAATTTTGTTAGAAATAGTCTCCAATAAGAAATTTATATGGACAATTGTAATAGTTAATAAACAGTTTAGAAATCAATAGTTTTAATTTCGAATTAAAATTTAACTAATCAACATGACATTCAATTACATATCAAAATATCAGAAATAATAAATATTATGAATGGAAAGGGAATGTATTGTGTGGTAGATTAGGTTGCCCAAGAGAACCCATCGCAATAATTGCAGAGTATAAAACCAAGTCAGGACAGTATTTCATCGGGGTATGTCTTTCTGCCTGAAGTGTAAGAAACCTCATTCTTGGCAACCGGCTTGTTAGTAGACTTACCCGCTTAGGTTTTCATAAAAAGACATTTATTTTATTTTTCATAGCATTCGGGAGTTTTCCTTTTTGTAATTTTCTTTGTTGATGACGTAACATCTTTCACTGGTTTGCATAAAATTGGTCAACTTTCTTTCATTGTATTATTTTTTTCTCTTCCCCAATTTTAATAGAGTTCTCTTAAGTGATAAAACGAATAATTGTCCAACTGTTGAAGTCATTTGATACAGGAGAACTACGAACAGAAATCCCCACTGCCTAAATAATATATTATTGGAGAGCTGCGTTAGAACGTTTTTCAAGGCATATAATGTTCGCTACTTGATCTGAATTTTTTCAGTACTGGATAAAAATAAATGTATATATAAAAATAAAATTATATACTTGAACTCCAATGTGACTCACCCTCATAGATCACATTGGAAATAACAGCATAATACCACTTATCAGTTGTCCGTATTCCTACGTTACAAATTTACTGACAGGTTGGCAACAATGATAAAGTTACAGTAATGTCGAGATACACACACAGTTTACATTTCCAACGGGCGCGTCACCCCTTTCACTCACCATCAAATAGCTATAAAAACAAAATATTTAATAAAATACCAGTTATTGTATATATTTAATTGTTTTTTGAAAGTATTGTATTGTATATTTATTTTGTGTAAATGTTTCTTTTATCAGATATACTTTTTTTAAACTTGATTAAGATAATCAAGACAAATAATTCCTAAATGATATATTTGAATAACATGATATTGATAACACCAAGTTTTTTAGTTGATTGTTTGAATAATACGGTCTGCACAGTCACGAAAATTGACCATGAATAATGTGTTGGTTCAAGGCATTTCATTAGCGTAATGGATAAGTCGTGTTCAAATTGCTTGATGAAGGAATTTCTGTTTGAAAATCATATTATAAACCACTTCAAGTAAGAGATTCTAAATTGCCTCACAAAACCAACTTTATCATCGTTTTAGCGACTTACGACTCGTTTAAGAAATCTTTAATAATTACCTTGTCATTTCCCAAATAATGATATTTGTAGATTTTCTCATTACTATCTACACTTTCAGTAACTTCCTCTACCATAGTCTCTCTTTGATCGACAATAATTTGGAACCCCTTTTTTGTCATACATTGTATAATCGAGATTTCATTCTTTCCTTCATTAACTGATACATCCCATTTGTTTCTCGTTCACAGAATTGAATTCAAACTAGTTTAAAAACTGTTTCGCTAAAAATGTATTCAGTTCGAAATCGAAAAAGATATTTGGTTGAATTTTTAGACGATCATTAAGTTATGTTATTAAAAATTCTTACATTATAACTTGATATACTACAGAATTCAAAAGGGCATTCATTGCAATTAGTATATCTTTGCTCCATTGCTATCTAGGAAGCCACGTCCTCCTCTTCTACTTGACTTCTATTTTCATGATATCAGTAGTATTTGTGTTTTATTTATTCTTAGCATAGGACTAAACCGTATAAGTTTTCGTTTAGTGTTTTTTTTATCCATTATTCCCTTCAAATTTGTATTTCTTTGTTTTGTTATTTCATTTATTAACGATTCAACATAGGGTTATAATAAAGGAAAATAAAGGGTTAATCGATGAACTTAAAATACAGGAGGAAGGTGGAAATTCTCCATTAAATTCCATTTCAAGCATTATAAATATCAGGAAGTAACAAGGATAAGTCATAATACAATGAAAGTATTGGAAAGAACCCCAATAACACAAAAATAATCAAAAATAAATAATAAAACAAATTACTTAAGATTAAACTCTTATGTACATTTCGATGACCATGTCATCATCATCAGAGGTCCTATTACACATACAATCTATCAAACAAGGTGGTACAAACTAGAATAATGTTCATTCTAGTTTGTAACATCTTGTTTGCTAGATTATATTTTGTAATAAGACCCTCTGATGATGATGACGTGGTCATCGAAATGTACATAAGTTTTTAATCTTAAGTAACTTGTTTTATTTGTTATTTTTGTGGTATTGTGGTTGTTTCCAATATTTTCATTGTAATACATTGTACTACTGTGCTCTTCATATTGTGTATAAGTCATAATATTTAACTGGTTTTTTAAATAATGAGATTTATGTCATTTTCTTCGCCTTTCTGATATAGAACTGACGAGACGAAGGGCGAGTTCTCCCCTCGAACTTCGAAATATTAACCACTGAAAGTACACAATTTACAATTTCCTATAATTGTGTTCGTACAGTGCGGACATCGTAGGTGTGCGTTTGGCCTTGAGAGATCGCACGAGATTTCTGGTGTACTACCAATTTAACACGTTACAAACACGGTAACATATGTTCTTTAAACACAATCCATATTCAGAATCTCCTATATATATACAGCTTCAGCATCCGATAACCTATTTTCTCAAATAATTTATCATGCAAGTCAGCGTTTTAGCAATCCTTTACTTGTTTTTAGGAAAGTATTTATATTGACCCTTAACTCCCGCCTTGCCTACTGCGATCTCTCAAGTACAAGTGCATGGTTACGAGGTCTGCACTATACGTCTGAAGGACTTGGAGAGTCTTTAATAATTTCTAAAAAAATATGTTTTCAAAGTTTTATTTTGAAGTCACTTTTACATTAAGTTCGGTTAGGATACTCAAAACTAATAACAATACTGTTTTTGTATTAAAACATACATCTATGCCCTTTTCAGAGATCTTTGATCTGAACTACCGAAATAAGTTTTACAAAATTTATAGAACGAGATAAAAACCGTTTTTTCAATATCTTTAATATTTTCAAATTTATTACGTGGAAGGTACAGCCAATTCTAACTTTATTTGGTTGAATGATACACGATTGGACTCAAAGTCAAAGAACGAAGAGTAATTGCACAGATCCACTTGTAAGAGAAAACTTACAGAAAGGAAACACTAAAACTCTGTGATCTGTTTAATGTGTAAGAGAACCTTTAACAATATTAGTCGTGCTTTGAGCTCTGTTCTCTGTTTTCTTGTTTTGTTTAATAAAACGAAATATTGCACCGTTGTGACGTTCACAATACTCCTTTATTCCGTCGGAATCCGATATCTGAATATGCCGAATGGATATTGTTTTAATAAATGTGTTTTTCAAAATCAGCTCTTTTCAGTTGACTAATAATTATGTTTCAATCATGTTTCAGAAAAAAACGAGATGTTAGTTAAAGTATATATCAATAAACACAATGTACCAAATTGCTTGACTTCTATTTTTTATTGTTGTGTGCTCACACCTTTGGGGGGTGATGCAGGTCGCCTGCTCGCAGTGCCCCCTGCGTAATCTAAACGACCAGAACAAGGTATCGCCTGTAAACGCAACGACTTCAAGATGGTGAATAGCCTTACGTAAAACAGCTCTTCTCAGGGCTTCGACACAGACCAACGCGTTATTTTTTGGAATGCTGGAGGCGTTAATGATATGAAATTCTTACAATTTAAACAAAGGGTTGCACACTTCAACCTGGATTTATATGTCATTACTGAAACAGGGTTTGCATCTGAACCCCAGATTTTTACCACCTTGATTGCTACAGTACCACTGTACTGAAACCTTCTACACAAGTGGCCTCTGGTATGCTCATTAGCTGTAAAAACTCGGTCCCAGGAAAAACCTCGGATCTGTAATGAAATGGAAATGGGTGATAAGGTGGAAGCGGTTGCAGTTGACATTTGGAAGAATCGGCAGCATATCAGTATAATCGGTTTGTATAACCCACCGGGATATTGAACTGCTTATGAAACTATTGAAGTAGTAATACAACGAAACACGATCCTTCTAGGAGACTTTAATAGTCCATCTCCACGATGGGGTTACCCAAGACTAACAGCAGTGGAAAGGTGCCTCAAAGAAATTATTGACAATAAGTCCTAAAAAGTTATATGAACGCCTAATATTTTTATATCTTTCGCCGATCAATTATCTAGACCCGACCTTGTGCTGGTGCATCCTAATATCACAAACAAGACAAAAGTAAATTTGCTGGAAAACTCTGGAGGCTATGGCCACAGAGTACTATTAATTAAGACAACAACCTTCAAAGCAGCATATAGAAATTCATGGGCTCCGAGATGGATCATCAAAAAAGCAAACTATGTCAGGATCAAGGAACTTACAAACAAATTGTTTAACCCAGCTCCCATTACTGGATCGCTAGAGTCAACCGTTATCTCAACGCTAACTTCAACTCTGCTCTCCTGGAATCTGCTCAAAAATCTAAACTTCGAGATCATGTCAGACAATATATATCATTTTGGAATGCGACTCTGACATACCTTGAAAAGAACCGTGATAAAGCTAGGTATAAAGCAGAAAAGTCAAATTCAAAGAAAGATCATATCGCACTAAAAAAGAGCCAATAAAAACTAAACAAAAAATGAAAAACTCGGATCGAACGGCCTTTAGTAACTTTATAAGTAAGCTGGACTTTAGGAAATATGGTGCTAAGGCCCGCAGGTATATCTTCCGCCTTAATAATGATGGTGCCCAAAACCAACCCCAGCCTCTCATCTGTGGTAACAAAAACTGACATTTATGCGAGAGGCATAACAAATGCACTTTTTAAACACTTCGCCAATACCAGTCGCACACTTTGTAGTATAAGAATTGCAAAAACCGTTATAAAACATCCAAAAAAACATGGGGTTTACCTATGTCTTGATGAAGCGTGCCACAGGCTCTTAGCAATCGCAATTGCTGATATGTATTTGGTCTTTTTACAGACAAAAAATAGAAAAGCTGCAGGAATGGATGGATTCCTCCCAGAATTCCTAAAAACCTTGCAAACAATGCAAAAGGTTTCTGGCTTGCTGTCATCAATCTCACTTGGAGAATGCATGCTCTACAATGGAGAAAGTCTGATATAATTACCAACCTTAAAGCTCGAAAACAAGCAAGTGTAGCTGAGAGCTACAGACCAGTATCCCTCACCAGTGCTTGCACACAAGGTGCTGAGATAATGATAAATAACCGATTTAAACAGTATTTAGGGTCACGCAAAATAATTGATGATGCCCAAGCTGGTTTTAGAAAGTATAGAGAGACTATGGGCCATGACATGAATTTCACTCAACATATTACAGACGGATTCCATAGAAAGATGTCAACATTAGCAGTCTTGGTAGACCTTAAGGCCGCTTATGATACAGTTTGGCGAACTCTGCTCATCCACAAACCGATAGAATATGAGATATCTGGCAAAATCTTGAACTGGATTAAGTCCCACAGAGAAATCCGAGTCAGGTTTTCTAACAGTCCATCACTATTTCGTATCCAGATTCAAGGCGTACCTCAAGGAGCAGTAATTTTGTGTACATTGTTCAACCTAATGATAAATAACGTTATAGACACCATGCATGCCATATATGGTATCCAAGCCCCGTTGTATGTTGACGATTTTCTCTTGTGGGCCAGCAGCAGTAACATCATTGCTCTACAGAAGTGTATTAGTGATGCTTTGCTGAGAGTTGAAATAATTGTAGAGCATAATGCCATGACCGTAAACACATCGAAAACGAAGATCCAACTTGTCTCACTCTCCACCAAAATTCCAAAGGTGAGCGTAACATATAAGAGCTCAATGTTTCATAGCAGCGATATTTCAAGATACTTGGGAGTTGCATTGGATCGACGTATGTCATGGAAACCACACATTGCCCAATGTTAGGAAAAAACTATAAAAAGAACAAGATTACTCAAGAGACTATCATCTACTATTTGATGAGTTAACCAAGATCTTCTAAAGACTGTCTAAAAGTAATATATAAAAGCAATTTTAGAATACAGTACCTAGGAGACAGTCACGTCCAGTAAATGCACCAAAAATTTACTTCATTTTGCTCATAACTATGCCATAAGAATAATAACAGGTGCGGCCAACTCCACCCCTATTGCTGCAACGGAGGCTCAAACTGAGATTGAACCACTACATTTACGCAGGGATATGTTAGCCCTAAGTTTTTGGGAGTGATTTCAACGAACAAACAAATCTTGGGACGAGTACCGTAAACCCACAGATAGACTGAATATCCTACGAACACCCTTTGTCTATTACCAGGATTTTTGTAAAAAGGTATGGAGTTACACCCGGAGAGCCAGGTTCACTTACTGCTCTTCAGAACTCCTTCCACGACCTTCCTGAGGCAGCAGTCCTCCTAACAGATTACCACTTGCCGAAGTATGCATATTGGGATCAGGAGCTTAGAAGTGCAGCCCTCCGAACTATCAATGCAAACTCCCCGGCACCGAAATGGCTAAACATTGACATAGATAGATCATCCATTCCTGGATCAGGTGAAACAGGTGCTGCGTACTACTGCATATATTTTCAGGGATTTTCTGCGGTCAGAGCCAACCTTAGCAACATTGGAGATAGCTACAGCAATTGAACTTGAGAACCTGATTGCTCCAGGTATAGCAGTTTCCCCCTTTTTGACTCTAACACCACCATCTTGAACCTCTCTGGGAACTCACGGACTGACTCTAGTAGAAACATAGAACGTAGAGGAAAACTAAATGCTCTCATAAATGCTGGGTGAGTACTTAATTTCTAGTGGATCCCAAACTATGTAAACATCAATGGCAATGAAAAGGCTGATCAACTAGCCAAGCTGGAGACAAGCCTCCTTCAGCCCAAGTATCTGGTATCACTACATTACTCCAGGTCCCTAATAAAGACGTCCACCAAAACATGGAATCGCAGTAGTTTGAGGGAACTGTCAGCAGTAAAACGGTTGGAAAGTCTTGTGCCGGCGAGACCAATTAACTAAAACGTGCCCCTGTTAGCGTAACAGCTTTCAGACTAAATACCGGTCATAATTACTTTGCTGCGCAACTCCACCGCATTTACGTGCTTAATGATTGCTCAGCCCTGGACCGAGCCCAGGAATACAACAGACCCTGTTCAGAGAGGCCCGTCTCTAGTGGCCAGCTCGTCGCCAAATGGCTTAACTGCCAAGGGTGGACGTAGGCTAGTAAGTAAGTACTCTCTATAAAGAAATTTTGTGGAATGATTGAGGAATTTGTTTAAAACAAAGTTGGTATCAAATGAGTTCGGTCGCTGAGAAATTATTAGCATATAGTTAAAATGAGCTGTTTTTAAATTAGTCCGCTCACTTTTTGGAGCAGTAACAGTTCAGATAGTTTTTTGAAAGAGGTGTATTTCCTCTTACTTTATTACTATCGTTTCCAGTAAACTATAAAAGAGAAAAATGTTAGTAATACTAGATTATCTATTCAGTGAATTATCCATTGAGATTATTCTCAGATAAATACCGCTTGAGAATAGCTATGAATGTGTGTCTCGGATTAACAACCTGAGATTGTATTTCTAAAAGATGATATCATAGATATTTATGTTTAAATTTTATAACATGGATCTTCTGAGCCCAGGTTCGGTGTATTTGATAAAGTTGTCATGATAAGGGCGGTAGGATACTGCCTGGGTACCTGTTTTGAGGACAAGTGTATTTTTCCTCGTAGCATTTATCTTGTGATATTAACATTTTAAGACAGTTTGTATCGTCATTTCACTTAGCCTTTTAATACTTTATATTTTATTTTGTGGTATTCGCAATACCTTTAGAGGATTTTTTTGGCACATGCTTTTTTCTTTTACAAAAGAGGGTATCCATCCCTGGTAAAGTAAAATGTGATAACTTTCTATAATGAGTACAAGTCCGTAAGAAAGTAAAAATTGCTTCTCAGTTAAAATTGCAAGGGAACGGAGTTGGGTGAAGCAGGTAGACTTCTGGGTACAAAACATTAAAATATATTTTGCTGTGAAGTGATATTTGTCAGTGCTAAAAATGAGTATTTATTTATTTGCTGGGTTTAGATATTTCGTGTGCCTAAAAATTTGCTGAGGGTTACAATTTGCTGGGGATGTCAACTCTCTAGGTGTTCCAGTATTCTGATGAGAATTACTGACGTTGAGGATGCACATTTGCAAAGGTTGCACTTTGTTGTGGTTGGCAAACTACCGATGATAAACATTTTTTTAAGCTGGAGATACAATTTAATAGGATTGCAAATTGGCTGAGGATGAAATTTGCTAACAGGGAATACCTGTAAAGGAAATCAATTTGTTGTGGTCGACCAATTTGCTAAGGATGAAAATTGAGTAACTATAAATAAACCTCAAAAATAGACTACATGCTGAATGAAAGGGCAAAAAATAACCATTAAGAACACTCAAATATTAGGACACCTCGTGAATGCCCTACATTATCCATCAGACAAGTACCGTCTCCACTGATAAATTGTCTTAATTATAAGCCATTAATAACTAGCTCTCGTTGTAGGTAATCATCTGTTGTTAAGGAAACAATTAGTCTCCGGAAAGGTTTCCATTGTTAGTCACGACGGAATTGGGACATTGTGAAGAAGGGAGAGGAATATTCAGGAGCGGATGTCAATGCATTCATCATTTTCTCTTTTAAGGGTAATTTAGGTTAGAACTATCTTTTGAATGATGTTAAAAACAAATGTATACTCCTCCACGAAATGCCTCACACCTTCACTAACAGTGATATATATATATATATATATATATATATATATATATATGTGTGTGTGTGTGTGTGTGTGTATATATATATATATAGTTTTTCAAATAGTCGGAATATAATAAACATTCTTTTTTCAGTTGGTAGGGTGACTAGTCATTTGATAGGAAATGACTGATAATAATTTTAGGTTTAACTGGTACTTTAGTCTACAATAGTCTGCAAATAACGTAGCATTGTGTCAGTTATGCTACTTTGCAAGAGGTAGCCATTAAGCTTTCAGTTTTATCCTTCAAGAAATCAGGGTGTGACTTGTCACTACATTAAACCATTCTTTGTTTTAATTTATTTCCCATATCCTTTATACCCTGCTACTCTGCACAAGTTAGCCAGTAAACCTTCAGTTTCCGTTTTAATAAAACAGGAGGTATTTTTATTAAACATTAAACCATTCTGTGTTCAATATTCCCCCATAACATTTATAAGGTATAATAGTCACCATAAATTGGTTATAGGAAACCAATTGTAACCAATAAGTTGTAGAATTTATTATGAACACAAATTTTTCCTTTGCTTTTTTTGATCCTCTTCCTACAAACATTTCAGCTATCACACTCTCCTTTGCAATCATGTTTACGTCACTCCATTCTGTCGTTAACCATCAGTTTATATCTTTAATAATATTAAGAAAATATTACACCTCAGATCTCGGGGGAAATCTATGCTTTTTTACTACGCGTGCCGAACACGCTTTCAGCTATTTGCGTTTCCGTCACGTTTACTGGCGTCATTAATATGGTTTGTAGCGTCTCCGATGGTTATTATCCTATGGCAAAATATTGTGGAACAGTTAATGCGGGAGAACAGGCGTTCGTAAGTTATTACTTCGGCCTTGCAATATTCCTTATGTAGGGGTAATTTGTTATTTACCAAGGGAATAGAAAAACGTTACAGACTTGACGACTGATTAAAATTGAATACTTTCAAATATAGAGTACAGGGAATAAGGAATTAAAGTGTAAATGTAATGTGGATTATAAAAGTTGGGATTGAGAAATCTATTCATGTGTATTGCTCTAAGGATTTATTTAAGCGTAACCATGGCCAGTTGTATATTCTAAAAGCCTGTCTTCTATCCCTTATATCCTAAATTTATATATAGCTTGTGTTTCTTCTATTTACGCTACAAATTTTGAGGAATTATCGTAGACCTTCTTCAATACAAATGTTGTCCAGACCGACTCAACGTGAAGACTAAAATATAAAATATAGGGGGTTGCTACTCTGATTATGGGATTCGATTCCACGTTGCAATATTTCACATTCGGTTCACAGAAAAGGAGAGTATCAGTATTTTCACAAAATAGAGCAGAATAATTCCAAATAATGAGAGCACAATATCACATGCTTTATCAAGTTTTGCTTTCATAGACATAGCACCAAGTGATAAACTCCGCATATTAGGGAACTTGAACGGTCTCTCCCCAGATGCGTACGATAATGAGGCTAACTCACGTCAGATATTGTCCTATGCTTCAAAAATATAGGCTACCATTCAAACTGATATTGTAATAGATTTTCATAGTATTTATATATTAAAAACTAATAATAAACTTATCTTTAGAAAATCACACAGCTCACATGTGTTTTGTTAATAACGACGAGTTTAGTCTTAAACTGAAACTAATTTTTAAAGTAATGAAGCTCAAGGGAATGTTTAGACTATAAAATCTATGTTCTTTAATAAGGCTCAAGCGAATTTTTCGTCTATAAAATCTATGTACTTATTAGAATTATATTTTATTATTAGTATTATTTTGGCGAAAAGTAAATACAAAATATTATTTGTTAAAACATAAGAAGAATTTTGTCTATTGAATTTATCTGATGTAGTCGTATCTTTACCATATGAATATTAGATATTTTTTAGAAAGTATATAATTTATAACTTTATGCTGAAGGACTATATATAGTCTAAGTAAATAAGCCATTTAATAGAAATACTATTCCTCCCAAGTACAGCGCTGTTTTACGGAAGTGTTTATTAACTCTCGAAATAACAGGGTTAATTTACATTCAAACTCCGAAACTAATTTCAGTGACATCTCACGAACTGTAATTATAGGTCCTTTATTACAGATATCCCTAGAGAATTATTTATTTAGTTATATTCTGTTCCTTTTCGTCCCTTTAGGGCGTACCCTCTGATTAAATTCCTGCAGTATATATTATATTGGTATTAACCTCAAACTGCTTGAGACAATATGTTCATCTTTTAATTGCTACACTTATTATTATTAATTAAAAAAATGTATCCATTTCGCTAGAGCAAAGGTGATCTCACAAGATACCGTGATATTTATGATGTCACAATGATATAGATTATTACAATTTAACTAGATAAATATCAAAATGTATGTTTCTAAAAATGAGGTTAATTTTAGGTTCAGAAGTAGTAGAGAGTAATATAATACGTAAAGAAACAGAACATAACGACGATGGAGAAGAAGATGTTATTTAAAGAATACATTAATATTTAGCAAGAGTGCCTAATTCCCTTCTTCTCCTCCTCGCCTGACACTCTATACATATAGATCCTTAAACATAGTCCACACAAGCATGAGAAAACTACCAAATAATGTACCCGGAGAACAGATCCTCCGTGTGCTGAGTACATGAGTCGTGGTACCATATCTTACAATTAATTCCCAAGAACCGGAATGGTTGATGGACAGCTAACCCAAACCTCGTAAGCGATTAGTAGGGCCACTACAACTTTAAACGCCCTCCAACACCGGCTTTAGGTTCGGCCAATCTAGTAGAGGCCCGCGTTTTCCAGTAGAGGTCAGTGGAGTACTCAAGGGTAGTGGGGTGACGTTGATAAGAGATTAGGTCTACCATTCTGCTCTTTTGGATGAGTGGGCTGGTGGGGTCTTTCAGTACGCCAATCAGGTAAAGATGGTTCAGGAGATGGCCAGTCAATAGGCGAAATCTGACGACCGCCTCCATACATGCTAGTATTCTGGATGACGCGGCCTAAGAAGCCAGACATTTCCATTTCTTATTTATCCAAATCCGCCATTTTACTCTGAATATAGACAAGATCGTCAAGATCATCGTTCACAAGATCGTCGAAAATTTTCCCTTAAAATTTGGGGATGGTGAGTCAGTTGGTTGGTCAATTTCTCATTTTTAACAGTTCATCGGCCAAGTCATTCTCTACAATATCTACATGACTAGAATGCATTGTTAATTATGCATGCCATCTTCACTTGATAGATTCTCTGAGATACTTAGAGGTTTCTAAAATGAATTATAATTGAACGTAATGTACTGTCTGCGGATGTTAAAATATTAGACTGTTTTCATTTTAGAAAGCTTTGTTTATATCAATTTTATTATTAAACTTTTAAATACTAAATTTTATCTTAAAAATATTATTTCAGGTCTTTTAAAATATTTTAGTCATAAAACTATTTAGATAAGGTTATTTAAAGCTGCAAGATGTAATCATCTTGAATTCACTGATTTAACTATAATTAAAAGATACGTAACTAAGTGAATACGTGATGACTTACTGACGGTAATTAATCACCCCTTACTGAGGAAATAATCATCCCTTTTACATATTATATCCTCTACTGTCGGCGTCGCGTTAGGTAAAAAGGTTGGTGGGACAGATATATGACTGTGGAGGGTGTAGGTTAATTTGGTTTTGTGCTATGTAATTGAAAATGGTGTTGACTTCAAAATATGTGAGGTTATATATCCAGTTTTCTTTATCTGTTGCGTAGTGTGTGTATATCTGTTTTTTTTAAAAAGATGTTAGTTTTAACTTTGTTTTATTATGTGGAGAATGTTTAAATTAGTATGAATGTCCGTGTGTGTGTGTGTGTGTGTTGCGTAGCTGGATTTTCGGTTTGTTTGAGTAAACATATTTTTTAAAAACTTTTTTGTCATTAAATATATTTTAATAAATTATGCTTCACAATTCCAAATTATGAAATATCAACAAAAAAGCGTTATCAAAGTTATACCGCCAAATTAACCAAAGTAAAGTACTTGAGAAGGCAACATAAGCGGATAAATGACACCCACCTCCTATTCGCCGAGACAGACAGGCCTTCCCTGGTAGAGGTCGTTGAGTAATATAATTAGTGAGGCTAAACGAATGCTTCTCAAATGCATATCGTTACAGTTAACAAGCTCTTTAAATCTTCATTCACCTGCTGTGGTGTTATTTTTACGTTTGTAGCGTTGTTTATAATCGCTATAACATTTTATGCAAACGTATAAATATACAATATTTAGTGTAAATACTAATCACTTTTGTGTGATTTTATGAAGAAATAATAATGAAGGTTGTGAGACGTCATCCATTATGTAAATCGTTAGGATGTTACTAATAACACAACCTTATAAATTTCAATTTAGTTTAATTTTTTTCATAAATTATTTGTGTATTCTCATGTAACACAGAAAAGTCACACACTTCATGAAATACAGAGTTTAACATTATATTATCTGATGACTTTACATTTTAAGGGTAAACTTTGCACACTGTTATATTCATAGTCTGTAAATTTTACTTTTAAATATTAACAGATGGTGAATAAACTATTAATAAATACAACTCAGCTGAATTTTAAAAATTGAATGTAATATTTTCCGTAAATATAACAGAAAATGATGTACTTCTATAAGTTTCAACGTAGTCTAATTTAAAGTAATACATTTACTGTTTTCGAGTAATAACCCACAATTAATAAGAAAACCTGTATGAA
Organism: Prosapia bicincta; assembly: GCA_036971475.1. NCBI lineage: Eukaryota > Metazoa > Arthropoda > Insecta > Hemiptera > Cercopidae > Prosapia > Prosapia bicincta. Next base: position 388,931,648 of record JBAIZL010000001.1, read on the forward strand.
ATCATACGTCATCACATAATATAATTCAATTTGTGAAAAGGTTCCATGTAAAGAATATAGCATTTTAAAATTATTTAAACATAATCCCAAAATAACCTCTACGTGTATAAGAAACCGTTATATTTCAATTTAGAAAGTCGTCGATACATTCAACGATTTCCGGATATACACTCTTTACTGATTACCCTCACACTATACAAAACGCATTTAAGAAATTTATTACTTCATCGATAGTGCTATTACATCAGCAATACCAGAATATTCAGCGTTATATTTTGTTTCAGCACATCGAGCTTAAAATTTATTCAGCCTTTATAATTCTCGTTTAATAAGTTATTGGAAAGTGTTAAAATTCTTGAAGGAAATTTTGTTGGAAATAGTCTCCATTAAGCAATTGATATAAAAAATTGTAATAGTTAATAAACGGTTTAGAAATCAATAATTTTAATTTCTAATTTAAATTTAATTAATCAACATAAAATTCAATTAAATATCATAATAACAGAAATAACAAAATATAATGAATGGAAAAGGAATGTAGTGTACGGTAGCATAGATAAAGTTATAGAAAACGGGAAACAGTGGTCATCACGTTTGTCTACCATGCGTTTATGTAGGCTTGGTTAAGCCTTCGGCTATTCTTCTCTACAACCGCATGGTAACATTTTGCTTTACTTTCTACAAACAAAATCAGTTTCCACATAGTTTTATATTTAGTTGCTTAAAGTTTGCTGCAACTTTCATCAAAACCTAAACGTAAATTTGATCTTGGGGTTCTGATTAAAGTAATTTGGAAGCATGAAAAAGAGCTGCATCTTATTTGGTTGCACTGCAATTTTATTCCAGTTTAACCATAAATTTAGTCTATTAGGCGATTTTGTATTTTCTCTCGAATCCTTAATATCTTCTCAGGAACCGACAATGGGTCGTATTGAATTTGTGAAAGTAATGATATTTTCCCATTGTTTATCAACTATATAATCTTATATATTCAAATGTGCTCTGAGTTTATTTTGAAGACATAGGCAAACCAAAATCAGGAATGTATTTTATTTATTAATTTTCCTCATGACATGTCTATCAGATGAACGAGAAATGCATTAAAGACAGAGAAAAACATTCATTTTATGTATAGACCTAGAGATTGAATCAATTTTAAAATTTGTGTAATTATTCTATTTTATAAGTAGACATTTATTCTATATTATTGAAAATCTTTTTTCGTTTGTATTGTATAATATCTTTC